>CAUYQU010002367.1:0-32122 GCA_963574635.1 Cheracebus regulus | reverse complement strand
GGGAGGAAGGCAGCAAATCACACTGCCATGTATGTACCTATGCAACAATCTTGCATGTTCTTCACATGTACCCCAAAACCTAAAATGCAATAAAAAAAGTTGTTTATTTTATTTTTGTTGATTTTAGTTATTGACCACAATTTCTTACTATATTCTGGAAATGAAAACCATTGAACTTTGAGAAGTCTAAAAGTTATTAGAAATAAATGAATTGTTAGAATTAAATGAATGCTTTCCATAGAGCATTTACTCCATTATGTAAAGCTTAGACATTGAATGGAACAGATAAAAATGCAAACTAAAATCTGTAAGTAAGAATCATTTTCATAGTATTTCAGTGTCTTATTTATGGATTGAGTTTGGGGGACTTTGGTTGGATTTTTAACAATTTTCCTCTTTTTCTAGAATTTCTCTCACTTGCTACTAAATCTCTCTTTATCTTTATCAGAATTCCTTTCCCTGTTAAACATGTTAAATCAGTTTTATTTTAGTCTTTAACTCTAATATGTAGTTTTGTACCAAGCTTTAAAAATGTCCTAACCTAAAACAAACTGGACCACCACTCCAGCCTTGATTTATTTTCAGAGCTTTAAACAAAAAGTTTGCATCTGTTACCCTTAAAGTCTGTAATTAGTAGTTGAACCACACAAAGAATCAACATGATGTCATGTCTAGACAACATGTAAATTAATATGAAAGCAATTGATTGACGAACACTATACTAATACAAATTAATCTGCATTAAGTTTAATCCCCAGTTACTAACTGATTAAATGTGGCTGTTGGTAGCTGCAGAGGGGTGATTTCCATCTGTGATTCTGAGATACAACTTAATCATTGAATCTGTATGGAGACACAGTTAAAACACATACCATATACAGTGATGCTCCATGTCTGTTCTCTGAACAGAAGAGCTAGAGAAGCAAAACTGAAATATACAATTTAAAAACATATAGGAAGCTCTTCTTAAGTGTCATAATTAACTTTTGGCAAAAGGGATGTTTCAGGCATGTTGACTTTGGCTGTGACTGCCACAGCATTCCTTCTTAGAAAGTGCATTCATCTGTTCAGAAGGAGAACTTGCTCTTGCTTTGAGGAAACATGAAATCAAAATTGCCAATATGTTCTCTCTTTTCAAGCACAATTATTACAATTTAGTATATGGACAGAAAAACACATGGATGTTAAGTACCAGTTCCTGTGAAAGACACTTGGGTTTTGGGGTAACAACAGCCCCAAGTCTTCTGAACAAATCAACAGGCGCATACACTCAAACCACAGTGGGTTATTATTCTACCACCTCTTATGTGCTGGAAGCACTATAATAATGTTGAATTGTCCCATTTACTAAAAATGTATTTATTTGTGTGTAAATCTTATATAACATCATATAATATAACAATATTATATAGTGTTTGATTTTTTTGTCTTTTTGAGGAATGTTTGTTCAAGTAAAATTAGCTTGTACTCACTTTAGAGTGTCAAAAAAAAAAAACACCTCACCATTAATATCATCAAGGTATTTTTAAAATGTTGGTTTCACTTCTATTAGCCAGTCCCCATAATTGCATTAATAATATTTTTCAGATAATTGAAAACCAAGAACAAGCATACCAAATTATGAAAAATGTTTTACTCTTTTGATTTGGTAGTCATGTTCCATTTGTCAAAAAACTCTATAGCTTATGTTGGAACAAAATTAAGGAGTGTTTTATGAACATAATATACATAGGTTTGATAATTAAAAAGCAACAATGTAATATAAAAACGAGGGTCATTGTATTTATATGGACGTTTTTATAGACATCCTACTCATTGTCATAATAACTGAGGCTGTCATGACCATGGACTGTGCTTCGCATGAAGCCCTAAACAATTCTGACAGGCTGCAGCTCATTAAGGGACAGTCATTTTGTTGAAATGTCTATCAGCTTGCAGGGATGCACCAAGATGAATAGGCCCAAAACAATAGGCCCATTTGTTAGAGCAGTAGCTTCTCTAATACATGATGAGACAATCAAGCCAAGCTGCCTTCGGCACAAAGACATAATTAATCAAATGGACAAATGGTTTAAAAATTGCTCTAGTATATTCTGTAGTGGACAGAGGTTTCCATGGAAACATTGGCGTTTGCATCACAGTTAATGACCATTCTGTACAATGAAGTCTCCCCCTTCATACACACTTCTTTACTCTCTCCACTACGCCTGTTCTCCCCACTCCTCCAACTATTAAAAAACACAACCTGAAGAAAAACAAACAAAATAGGGAGAATGAGGAAACATAAAGAAGAACCTTGAGGATCTGTATTCCCTATCAGAAAATCTAATAGCTCTATTTGAGCATTTATGAAACTGATTATGAAGATTTTCTTGTTTTCAATACTTAAATACAAATGTAGAAAAACAGGCTGAAATTGTTACTTTTAATGCTATTAGATAATTACAGCAATTTCATCCTAGTGTTTACAGATACAGCTTAGCTCATTGTAATGATTTAAAATGTATTTGGAAAAAAATTAAACTGTAATACTTAATGCTTCAAATGTTAAATAAAATTTTAGTAAAGTCCTGTGAGTAAAGGAGACTTTAAATTTGACTTCAGTTTCTAGAAAGCAATACATTTCTTAAGTTTGATTTTTACCTGGTGTTTTGACGTGTCATTGATTAATATTTAATCAAGCTAAAGAAAATCTCTACTTTGCCTCCTAATAAAATGTATTTTCAATAAGTAACTGCATCTGTACCTTGAAGGATAGTGTTTTGTTACTATACATTGATATGTGAGGCTTTAATTATCACCTTCCAACTTTCTCCAAAGGCATAGCTTATTAAAATATTCTTTCCAATCACAAAAGAACCCTTTTTTAGAGATGTCCTGATAAATACAATATTCTCTATCTTGGTAATTTATGAACCACAACAATGGCCAAGTTTGATGCCTATTTAGGGGTCTTGTGTAATACTTGAAATAAACAGTTTGATTTTTTTTTAAACTACATGGCAGGGTAGTTTAATAAAATATTTTTTTGGATTTTTTTTTTCTCTAACTGTATTTTCCTTTTCTACTTTCTCTAAAACTCATGTGTATCTGTATAGACAGCTGAATTGCTTTGTAATGTCTTTTAAAGACTTCTTCCCTTCCTGGTATTTATGTCTTTATTTTTTAAAGGCTGTGTCAATAGAGTCTTTTGTGGGTGGGGAATGGGCAATGGTGGGAGGTAATTATGAGGCTTTGGAGTGAAGATAAGTTGGAGACCAAAGCAGCAAGGGAGCTAGTGGTATTTTCTAAGACTGGAAAGGAAGAAAGGTCTGCTAATCTTGCACAAACAGAGTCCAGAAAACTGTTTTGGGCAACACATAGAAAAATGTTTCCAAACACAGAGAAGATCAGCTACATGGTGCAACTAGGGAGTTTGGAACTGAGGCTCTCAGTCTGGGCAGAGTTCTTTCCCTCAGAGTGCATCTTGGGAGCCTGTTTTCAAAGAGCTATACAAGGGTGAATGATGAGCATGTCTGGAGTTACCAAGATGAATGGAAGCCCGCAGAACACGACATCATTTTCCTTCACCAACTTTGCAGACCATATTTTCATAACATCCTAGAACCAACTGAGACTGAATTTTATTACTTAAATTTTTTTTAAAAAAAATATTTAAAGCACATCTGGATATGTATAGTAAATTATATCCTCGTCCCAAGATTTGGTTGTAAAGAAGAATGAATGAGAATACTTTTCTATTTATCCCTAAGGTAGATGGAAGAACATGGACATAAACTGCTATTCAATCAAACTGTGTGGTAGGAGCTTAAGCCATGAAAACTTTTGGGAAACGTTTTTGTTTAAGTATGACATATACATAGAAAAAATGCACAATACATAAATATAACCCATAGTCAGCACTCAGCTCATGAAACAGGGCACTACTCATGTCTCAGAAGCTCCTTAACTTACTCTATTAATTATTACTCCACTAAAAGTAACTACTATACTTCTAATGCTGAAGTTTAATCTTGCTTCTTTGGAATGTGAAGTCTAAATTTTGTAATGATATTCTAAGTATTCATTCAGGCTGAAGTAACTAAACTAATGTAAAATTTAAAAATATAATAACAGAAATTAAAATAATAATAAAGAAAATAAGATAGAATGGTTACTTGATACCAGATGGGACAGTCTGATTATTAAGCAAACTGATGTAAGTATCCACACAGTTTGCTTACATAAAGCACTGGCCTGGTTCACTTAATTCCACAAGCGTGAGACTGACTCTAAATGGATCCATCTTTTAATGATAGTTATTAATTTGAGGAAGACATAGTCTTTTTAGGACTCAATTCCTTTAGTCATAGAAATAATGATAGCCATCATGATGCTATTAGAAAATTAATAATGTAACACGTGTCATGAAAGCACTTTGGAAGCTTTACGAGCCCCAAAGTGAGACCGTGAGGAAATAGAGACTCTATTATATTACCAGAGGGAATAAAAATTATTCCATCACTGTGTAAGATGTGGTGAAGAATACAACTACAATTATAGCTATATTTTCTCTTTGACCCAGCAGTCTTAATTCTGAACATCTCTCCTACAGAAATGTTTGCCCATCAATGAGATAATTTACATATAATATACAAAATTATTCAAAGAATACTATTTTTATTAAGAATTAAAAGCACCTAGGAGTGCAAATATGGAGGACTGTTTGAATAAGCTCTGGTATATCCACATAGTAGAATTCCATGCAATTGTGAGAATAAATGAAGAAGACCTCAGCGAAAAATTTGCTGGGGTATATTTTAAGTGAACAGATCAGTGTGCAGGAAAGAATAGGATAATGAGTATGCTACTGGGATGTGAGGAAGGAGATAAAATACATATACACATTTTTGTATTTGCATATAGATCACTAAAAGGATAAACATAAGGCTAATAAACATGCAGAATGAGGGGAGAATAGATGTGATGGAAGTGAAGCTAAGATAGAATTTCAGGGTGTACTTTTCAAAAAATAATTTTTTTATTATTGTTATTTTTGCAACAGTAGTATATAGACTCCTATGTATCTTTCACCAAGTGTCCACTAGTTTTAACATCTTACATAACTAAAAAATTAATATAGGCCAATACTATTAATTTAACTGCAGATTTTACTGAGACTGCACCAATTTTTCCAATAATATTGGTTTTCTGTTTTAGAATACAAGTATTTCCTTGCATTTACTTGTTATAACTTTTAGTCTCTCTAAACTGTGACAGCTACTCATCTTTTCCCCTGACTAAGGACTACAACACTTTTTGAAGAGTACTTGTCAGGTGTTTTGAAGAATATCCACAGTTTAGATTTGTATTATATTTTCTCACAATTAAGCTTAGGGGTATGCATTTTGGGGAAAAATATCCAGAGATGGTGTGCCGTTTTTAGGGCATCTTAGGGTATCATATTAGGGATATACGATGATGGGTCTTATTACTGGTGATATTGATTTTAAACACTAAGTTAAGGTTCTAACTGCAGGTTTGTCCATTGTAAAGTTATTTTTCCTTTGTAAATACAAAGTGTTTTAATTAAGATAATTCGAGGGAAAAAACTATGTAAAAGTGTGTTTCCTCTTACCCTTTGCCGACCAGTTTTAGCACTCATTAATGGATATTGACTACAGCAACTATTATCACTGTATTCCAATGGTGATATTCCTATTCCCTTACTCATTCTAAATTTATTAAATTCTTTTGTTAGGAAAAATTTTTCTCAATGTTTAATTTATTTATAAAATCACTTGTTTATCTCAGTATGGATGAATGGTTATTTTATATGATTTTATTTTAGTTTCTCTCTAGTAATATCATTTCTTCTTCTTCATCTTTACCTCTTTCTCCTCTTTTTTCCCTTATTTCCTTCCCCTTCTTTCTTCTTGTTCTTCCTCTTCTTCCTTGTCTCCTTCTTCTGCTGCTTCTTCCTGTCTTTTTTCCTCCTGCTCCTCCTTTTCTTCCTCCTCTTCCTCCTCCTTCCCACTAATTTACTAAAAGTGGTTTTCCTAATATCTATTTAAAAATTGACCAAGCAGGCCAAGTGCAGTGGTTCCTGCCTGTAATCCCAACAATTTGGGAGGCTAAAGCAGGAGGGTTGCTTGAGCCCAGGAGTTCAAAACCAGCCTAGGCAACATAGAGACTGTATTTTAAAAAGAAAATTATCCAAGCACACTTTTAAATAATAATATAGTGCTTTATGTGTAGAGCAAGTATCTTTTAACCTAGTAATCCAATTCTTCTTTCTCTTGGACATTGCTGCTATTTACTTTACATCTAAAGTGTTACTGTTACTGCTCCATTGAGTTGGTTTTTTTAGATCAATTAAGAATAAGAAAAATAAAATAATTTACATTACCTTTGTGAATTACTTCTCTGATGCTTTCCTTTTTCTTTATGTATATTCAGCATCTGATCTACACATCATTTTCCTTCTGCCTAAAGACCTTCTTTTAACATGTCTTGCAGAGCAAGTCCACTGGGTGGGAATTTTCAGTTTTTATTTGTCTAAAAAAGTTTTTATTTTTTCTTTTTGAAGGATAATTTAAGTGAATATAGAACTCATGGTTGTAGTCTTTTGCTTTGAGTATTTTAATAATTTCATTTCACTCTCTTCTTGTTTGCATTGTTTTTCATGAGAAGTCTCCAGTAGTTTGTATTCTTTTACCTCAGTATGAAAAGTGTTCTCCAATCCTGGATTCCTTAAACATTTTTTCTGTATCTTTTTTTTTGTTTTGTTTTTTTGCAGTTTGAATGTAATGTGTCTCTGTGTGAAGTTTTGGATGTTTATTTATTTTGCTGATATATACTAAGCTTCCTGGCTCTGTGGTTTGCTATCTGTTCTTAATTTGAGAACTTCTCAGTCATTATTTCTGCAAATGTTTCTTCTGCTCCATTTTCTCTTTCTCCTCTTTTTGATATTCCATTTATATACACGATGCAACTTTTGATAAGCTCCACAGTTCTTCTCTGTTCTGTTACATTATTCTATTCTATTGTATTCTATTGTGTTCTATTGTATTCTATTCTGTTCTATTCTATCCCCTCCTCCTTTTTTTTCCCTCTTTGCATCTTATTTCAAATATTTCTATTTACCTATGCTAAAATTTGTAGATTCTCCCCTCAGCCATGTCAGGTCTATGGATGAACTCATCAAAGGTGATCTTTATTTCTGACACTGTGTTTTTTCTAGCATTTCCATTTGATTCCTATAGTTTCCATCTATCTACTGAAATTTCATCTGGTCTTGAATATTGTCTACTTTTTCCATGGGAGCCTTTACCACTGTAATTGTAGTTATTTTAATTTTCTATTAGACAATTCCAATATCTTTTTAATATCTGAGTCTGATTCTGATGTTTGCTTTGTTTCTTCAAACAGTGCTTATTCTTGCCTTTTGATATACCTTGTAAATTTTGTTGATATCAGATATATTGTATAGAGTAATAGTTACTGAAGTAAATAGGTCTTTAGTATGAGGATTTATGTTAATCTAGCTAGGAGTTGAAGTGCATTTAATGTTTATTTTAGCTACAGATACCAGAGGCTTCCAATTACTATAGTAAGCTTATTTTTTTTATCCATACTTGGCTTTGTTTCTCTTTGTACTGCTCTTTAGAGAGAGCCTGTGTCTTGTAGCTCTTTAAATTGTAATCCACTGCTATTATTCCTGGAAGCTTGTTAGAACTATGATGGGTTATGGAGGAGAGGGAGTCTGCTGGAACTTCCTCAAGAAGTCTTAGTGTTTTAATGATCTTATGTCTTGGGAATCTGGATAATGAAGTGTTTCTGCTTCTCCTCCAGGGATAGAGCTTTTGCCCTTCTTGTTTTCTAGTCCTTCTCCAGCACGAGTGTTTCCAGTACAGTAGTCCCTACCACCACCACCTTATGCAAAAGGGATATACTCCAAGACCCCTGTTAGATTCTTGAAGCCATGAGTAATACCAAATCCTATACTATGCTTTTTCCTATATATGCATACCTGTGTTAAACTTAAATCATGTATTAGTCACAGTGAGATATTAATAACAATAATAATAAAGTAGAACAATTATAACAATTTGTCAGCATCATTATTGTGCAAGGGGGCCATCATGAAGTAAAATAAGGGTTACTTGGATATAAACACTGCAATACCATGACAGTCCATCTGATAACCAAGATGGCTACTACTAAGTGACTAACAGGCTGGTAACCTAAACAGCATGGATATGCTGGATAAAGGGATGATCATGTATTGAGCAGGAAGTAGTAAAACTGAAGATTTCATTATGCTACTCTGAATGACTTGCAATTTAAAACTTATGAATTGTTTATTTCTGGAATTCTTAATGTAATATTTTTAGACTACAATCGAGTGCAGTTGACTGCAGGTAACTGAAACTACAAAAAGCAAAATTGCGGATAAAGGAAAATGATCACATATTTCCTTGAAGTCCTCTTCCTTGTTGATTGTGACTTTTTTCTGCTTAGGTGAGATGGAAAGACAGAAGCAGGCTAGAGGCGGAGTGGATTTCCTTTCACCAAACTGGGCTGAAGTTTCAGAATTGCTCTCTGGTGATGCACTTCATCCTGGAAATTAGTCTGTGTTTGAGAGAAGGCTCTGGAAGTCTTCCTGATAGCTACTTCCCCCTTCCTCCTATGAGGGGCACTCAGGAGCTTTTTTGAATCCTCCAATATAACCTTGGTGGTGTTCCTTGGGGAAAAACCTGTGAGAATGTAGGGACAGCATCTGACTGCTGCCCTTAGGAGCTTCTCTCCCTCTGTAGTCTACATAGCACCAGCAATTCTTCCTCCTCACTAAGTGATGATTGACTGGCTATTTCTGCTCCAGGTAAACAGCTCTCAGTTACATATCTCTGGATGTCCCTGACTCCAGATTTTGGGAATGCAGTTTGTCCTGAGACTTCAGTTCTCTGATAGAACCAAGAGAACTCCCCAATCTTCAGTTTGATTAGCTTTTGTCTACAGTAGTGATTTTCAACCACTTCACATGTTGAAGCTGAAACCTGAGGTCGTCGGACTCAGATATTAATTTTATTCTTCATGTTACACTATTTATTTTGATGCTTCAATTAGTTTTGGTCATTGTGAACTCTTTTTAAATCTGGCCCCTTCTTTGTTTTAACATGCCCCCCTGCTTTCTTCAACAGTGAGAAATCTGACTCTCATTATCTACAATTTATTTATATATTTGTTCAAGCCTAGTATACATATAAAGCAGTTTGAGAATATCTGTCCCACATATATGTGAAACAGATTTACCAGCTAGACTACAGTGTTTCTGCATGATTCTTTGTGTCTTTTTCAAGTCTTACATTACCCAGTCAAAACATTGTTTTCCAGAATTATTTAGGTTAACTCTTCCCCACTCACTTCAATGTGATTTCTGCGGATTTCTATAGACCTATTTTCAAGTGCATGGAGTCTTTCCTTGACTGTGCCTAGCTTACCACTAAGCCCATTAAAGTTATTCTTCCTCTCTTTCACTGTGTTTTACATTTTTAGTGTTTCCATATTTCTCCTGTAACTTCTATATCTTTGTTAAATTTAACCACCTGTCATGCATGTTGTTTATTTTTTCCTTTAGAGCCTTAAACATATTAATCATAGTTGTTTTCAGAACCCTCTCATATAGTCTCAACACTGCCATAACTGAGTTTACTTCTGATGATTGCTCAGTTTCTTAGTACTGTGTTATTTTTCTTGACTTTTCTAATGATTCCTAATGTATTCTTAAAAGGTGAACATCTTTTGTTGAATGTAAGAGAGAAAAGTAAATAATTTATATGCCTGGGAATGCGCATGCCTTTCTTCCCGCTAAGACCCTAGTGTGTGCGGATTGAGGAACATTATTTAACCTGTTTAACCTGGTTTGGCATTTCTTGTTGCTTTAGTTAACCTTGGTGTCCTACAGTTTCAAACTTCTAGTGATACTTTGTGTTTAGGGTAGGGGCTCTCAGAAGGCTTTTATTTATTTACTTTTCTTTTTTAAAGAAAAAAAATCCAAATCCTGCACAAGGCTTTTTATTTTCATATCTGCTCCTTCCTTATCTTTTGGTCTTACCTCTTTGCTGGGGCTCAGACAGGATTTACATTTTGCAAATTACTTGTTACCTGATGCTTTTTTGTTTTTTGTTTTTTTTTTTGAGACAGAGTTTTTATCTTGTTGCCCAGGCTGGAGTTCAGTGGTGCAATCTCCGCTCACTGCAACCTCCCCCGGGTTCAAGTGATTCTCCTGCCTTAGCCTTCTGAGTAGCTGGGATTACAGGCACCTGCCACCATATACAGCTAAGCTTTCTATTTTTAGCAGAGACAGGGTTTCACCATGTTGATCAGGCTGGTCTTGAGCTCCTGACCTCAGGAGATCTGCCCACCTCGGCCTCCCAAAGTGCTGGGATTACAGGCATGAGCTGTTGCACCTGGCCCCATGCTTCTTATTTTGGAGAGAGAGAGAGACAGAGAGAAAGAGAAAGAGAGAGAGAGAGTGTGTGTGTGTGTGTGTTGCATGTTTGGTGGCAAGGGGTAGGGTTGCTATGGGTTGCTATTGTTCTAATTAAGTCGGTGTATTAGGCATTATTTTCCTTTTTGCCAGTGATACAGCTTGCACCGTAATTCAGTACGTATTTATGTTCTCCCTTTCCGGAGCTGGAAATTTTGTTTCTCCTATTTTCTTCCCCAGGCTGCAGTGGGTTTTCACCAGTGTGCTAAGAGCCCCAGTGTATGCTGACATTCTTCTAACAGGTCAAGATTGTAGCTTGGTTAGGAGAGATAGAGAAGAAATGTCTCTGATGAGATTTGAGATGGCCCCTTCCCCATAATGTCTTCTATTTTTTCTCCCAGTTTTGCAACACAAAGAAAATTCCAAGGAGTCTACCACTCCTCAGGTTAGCAGTCCCCGGGACTTTGCTTTCTCTTGCCAGGGTGCACATTCATCATCCATAAATTTGCCATAGCCCTGGCTGAACCATTTTTCTTGTTTTCCAGCTGTATTTTGCCCTGGTAAAGCCCTGCTTGTGCCATGTGTTTCCCTGCAGGCTTTAGACTTTATTCTTAGATTTTTGAACCAAAAGGCTGTGCTATAGCTTCAGCATTCCAACTTTGAGTTCTAGATAAGTCTTGAACTTGCCATTTTGTGTTTCCGTTTTCTTATCACTGTGAATTTTGAACCATATAAATGTATTACCTACTCACAAATTTTAAAAAGAGAGATATAGGCGGGTGTTGAACAATGAGAACACATGGACACAGGGAGGGGAGCATCATACACTGGGGTCTGTTGTGGGGACTAGGGGAGGGACTGCAGGGGGTAGGGAGTTGGGGAGGGATAACATGGGGAGAAATGCCAGATATGGGTGACAGGGATGGAGGCAGCAAACCACATTGCCATATATTACCTATGCAACAATCCTGCATGTTCTTCACATGTACCCCAGAACCTAAAGTGCAATAAAATATATATATTTTAAAAAAATGAAAGAAATATAGATCAGAATCTTACCTACTAAAACTTTTGCATGTGAAAAGCATTCTGTTCAAAGAGGCATGGTAAAAATAGATCTTGATAGATTATTAATATATTTACCTTTTTGCTTAACTGTATAGAAAAAGCTAATACTAAAATTTGCATGATTAAACTTAAACTCCAAAAACCGTCCTTTTTCTAAAAATAAAAATAATAAATAATTGGAAGAGTGTACATTCAGATTAAAAGGGATGCAGCAATACAATTGTTTCCAAGTGCTAATGGAATTTAATGATGCCCTTTGCTTTCAAGATTTGAATTAAGCTGCACTTCGGTACTAAAACTTAGTTTTTATTTATGACATAGTTACACACTAATAGCCTTTCTACCTTTGGTAGTACTCTTATTTATCCGGCCATACAAATTGTTCTTTTTTTTTTTTTTTTATTACTTCAAAGATTCTTTGATTGAATTTTGTTTTTATGTATAACAAGTTTTCTTTCCTTCTAGGAATTAATTCTTCTTACATACATTTATACACACATGTGGGTGCTTTTATTGAAACCAGTTGATAGGTTTGTGTGTGTAACATTTATATACATATAATATATATACTTTTGCTTGTGGCACATTTTAGCCATTCAAAAATTATTTATATTTTATACATTCTACATATTTCATATATCAAACATGTTTTTAATGTATATGTAATATATGCATATCTTTTAATGAAATGTATTATGCATACAACTTCATAGTTGATGCTGTAATTTGGCAGATTCTCTCATTTCACAAAGAAAAAATATAAATTAACAATGCTAGACATAAAGGAAGTGCTTCCCATTTATCCATTGGATTGGTTGAGAGCTAGAATTAGAATGCAAACATTCAATAACAAACTTTTCTGCAGCTTTCTTCTTCACAGGAATGAAGTGACATGTACCTTGAAAAGTATCCTCTCAGATCTACATATTACCTTCTGTTGTAGACTAATGTATATAATTTGGAAGGAAATAATTTGTGTTAGCATTTGCCATATCCAGAACCCTGTTAGGTACTGAAATAAACTTTTGCCATTACTTTTAATGCAAAAACTGCAATAACTTTGCACCAGCCTAATAAATAAAGGTGCAGGATAGAATATTTAAGAGCCCCTGCCTGCCAAGGGCTTACAGTCTTCAAAAGGGCCGAGCTTACAATAGCAAGACTGTAAATCAGATCTGCTGATGATTTCTTGAATGCCCAAATTGCCTAGAGTAGTACAGGATTCCTTTCAATGGACTGAAGACACTGTATTCTTTGGCAGTTATGAGTTGGTGAAATTTGCATTATTTTTATTAAGAAGGGTAGCCTATCTATTTCTAGATGCCATGGATCACTCTATGGTTTCATTCACACTAGCTCTCGGACATAGCCATAGACCGGTCACAGAGCTCACTTACTTATGAGTAAACAACCATCTAGAGCCTTTCAAGATGGGGTTTCTTTGCTTCCAACCCAGGAATTAGTACTTAAACACAGTGTAAAGAGAAAATTAAAGAAATATGAGCATTTAGTTTGATTGAATACTTAACATTTTGTGAGTTATAATAACAACAAAAATTAAAAAAAAAAAAGACATATTCACAGAGGAGTAGAAAGAGACCAAACCAGCTCAAAGATGTCAGGAAAGAAAAAAATTCCAATTAGAAAACAATATTTAATATTGCAAATAGAGAAGAAGGGTTGGAATAGAAAAGAATGAGGTATTAAAAAGGGCCTCTACATTTTACTGAGTTGGTATGTATTCTAAATCTTAAATAAGAGTGTAGGGTTTTTTTTCCCAATTAAATGAAAGGGGTGAAGGTGCAGTTATCTTAGGATGAATATGATAAAAGTATTTGTTATTTTTCATGGTAAAAAAATATGAGAAGCTTAGAAAGGAGAGGCAGTATTGGTTAGAGATACAAGCTTTGAACCCATGCTGCTTGGCTTACGCATCCGCAAGTTGTCTGATCTTAGGCTTAGGTATTAAACTTCTCTGCCATTCAGTTTCCTCATTTCTTATTTGGGAATCATAAAAATACCAAAGTAGAACTATGTAAGATTTAAAGTAAAAACATACCTATGTAAAAAGAGGAAATTATAAAGTATAGAAAATTAAGTATAAACCAAAAACTAAGTGGCCTCCAACAAAATTTCTAAGATCCTTTTTTTTTCTTTGAAATGGAGTCTCACTCTGTCACCAGGCTGGAGTAGAGTGGTGTGATCTCGGCTCACTGTAACCTCCATCTCCTGGGTTCAAGCAATTCTCCTGCCTCAGCCTCCCTAGTAGCTGGGACTACAGGCACGTGCCACCATGCCCAGCTGGTTTTGGTATTTTTATTGGAAACGGGGTCTCACCATGTTGGCCAGGATGTTCTCAATCTCTTGACCTCATGATCCGCCCACCTTGGCCTCCCAAAGTGCTGGGATTACAGGTGTGAGCCACTGTGCCTGGCCAAAAACAGCGATTCTTTAAATGGATCCTAAAGAGGAAATGGACTAGTCATGGGGCAGAGGATATGTGCAGTAGTTTCCCTTGTCTATTGTTTTGGTTCCTGTGGTTTTAGTTAGCTGTAGTCAGCTATGGGCCAAAAATATTAAATGTGCAATTCCAGAAGTAAACAATTTATAGGTTTTAAATTGCTTGCCATTCTGAGTAGTCTGGTGAAATCTTATGCCAGCCACTTTGTCCTGTGAATCATCCTTTTGTCCAACATAGCCATGCTATAGATGCTCCCCTGCCCTTTAGTCACGTAGTAGCTAACTCAGTTATCAGACTGGCTGTCATGGTATCTCTGTACTTGAGTTCAAGTCACTCTTATTTTACTCAATAATGACCCCAAAGCACAAGAGTAGTTTGGCTATACCAAAGAGAAGCCATAAAGTGCTTCCTTTAAACAAAAAGGAAAAAGTTGTCAATAAGGAAAAAATTGCTAAAATCTGCAATAAGAACTAATCTATGAAATTGTGAAGAAAAAGGAAATTCATGCTGGTTTTGCAGTCGTATCCCAAACTGCAAAAGTAACAGCTACAGTGCATAAAGAGTGCCTGGTTAAGATTAAAAAAACTCATGAGATTTGTGGGTGGAAGACATAAACAGAAGCATATTCTGATTGATGGCAATTAGTGTGGTTCTATTAGTGGCTTCAAGCATCTGTGGGAGTCTTAGCACGTATTCTCTGATCATAAGGGAGAATTACTGTGGTTCAGTTCAACAGTCACTAACTGTGGGTGAACTTGTGTGCCATGATAGAATAAAGACATGGTTTCTGCCTTCAAAGAGACAGGAATAAGAGTGATAGCTTGAGAAGGTCTATCATTTGCTTAGGGTTTATCAGAGAGTAAGAGGCTGAATTGATTTGGGGACAGACTTCTCAGTTTCCAAAGAATTTCTAGAGTTCCCAGAGTCCTCTGAGACTGAACAGGACTCTTCCAGATGGGACTACTGAACACTCATCTAAGCAATCAACCAATTAAGGGAAGTCTACAAGGATTTTGCAAAAGGAAATAATGCATCAGGTGTTTGGAGGGTGTAAAATATGTATATGTATAGAGCAAAAGTAGTGAGATGTTTAAAATTCTTTTAATAGAAACCACAGCAAGAAAAGAAAATGCTTTTTTAAAACTGAATTGCTTTTATGGTAGCATTCCAACTTATAAATGTAGGAAAAATGATGGAATTAGAAAACTGTCACTTGACAACCATATGAGTGATAATGGTTTCAGGAAGAATCATCAATGGATGCTACAACTAATTGGTGAAAATATAATGAGAAAAAGGATATTTACACAGATCTTCCCTCACAGGATATCATAACTAATAATTATACTGGAAAAACTTGGTATACGCCACTTGATTCAAGGGATTATAATTGATATCAACAACAATGAGATAAACACACCCCATGATAACGTTGCACTGAGGACACAAAATCTCTTTTGTGATGCTCGGGCCAAACTCCATGAGTGTAATGATAAGGAAACATCGACAAACCCTAACCAAGTGACATTCTACAAAATAACATACCAGTATCTTCAAAAATGTCATCAAGAAAAGGAAAAACTGAGGAATAGGAATCGTTCTAGATTTAAAGTGACTAAAGTGACATGACAAATAAATGCAACTTATAATAAAGGTTTGAATCCTTGTCAAGAAAAAAAAAACTTTTGTTTTTCCCTACAAAGGAATAACTGACGAAATTCAAAATTCAAATAAAATATGTAATGACAAAAACTAAGAATAATAGTAGTATCTATCTCATAGTATCATTGTGAGGATTATATGATAAAACATATTATCAATAAGTGTTTGTGTTAACAGGTCACATACATAATACCCTCCGGGCACTATGTCATATGTAATTCACAACTTGGGTAATAGAATCGTATATAATATGTCACATATTATCTTGCATGGGTTTTGGGGAAGTCCAGATGAATATGAGGCAGATTAGATTAACATTCATACAAAATAGAATAAAGACTATAAATAGCTTCACATGGATTTCATTTCTGGTGTTAGTGACAAATAAGAAATGTTCAGGAGAGGATTTTACTACCAACTGAAATTGCACACACACACACACACACACACAATTTCAGTTTTCAGAGATTTTTGGAAACATGATTTGTCTATAAAAGGTGGTGATGATGATGATAATGATGACTATTTGTCCATAAAAGATGAGGATGGGCTGGGTGCAGTGGCTCATGCCTTTAATCCCAGCACTTTGGGAGGTGGGCAGATCACAAGATCAGGAGATACAGACAATCCTGGCCAACATAGTGAAACCCCATCTCTACTAAAAATACAAAAATTAGCTGGGCATGGTGGCATACACTTGTAGTCCCAGCTACTTGGGAGGGTGAGGCAGGAGAATCACTTGAACCCGGGAAGCAGAGGTTGCAGTGAGCCAAGATGGTGCCATTGTACTCCAGCCTGGCAACAGAGGGAAACTATATCTCAAAAAAATAAAAAAATTTTTAAAAAAGATGATGATGATGATAATGTTCATTATTATGGTCATCATCTTTAACTAGATCTGATGGGTCAATATCAGGTGCTAAGTTTACTCTTGACAAGGAGAAGAGCTATTTCTTACTTAGACACTTGGAAGCCTTTTGAGCAGTCACTTGTTCACAGAACCCTTGTTTTTGTAGTTTCTTATCCTGTAATAAGATCTCTCATACAAGGTTAATAATTATTTGTAATAGCAGCATCTCTTATTATAGATTTATAAGGGAATATATGTAAATTTCTTTACTAAATGCATACATATAGCAATGTAATTTTCCTGTTAAAAATACCAGAAAATGTGATGAAAATTCAGCATATTAGTTAATTTATCTTGTATGACTCATAAAACATTCATTCAAGTACCTTTTTTTCTAGTAGTGGCTTTATATGTTTGATAAACTGCACAGAATGTCTGTGTTTTCTGTATAAGGAACTAAACAAAGATTTTTATACCAGGACTTTAATGAAATACAAAATGGATATGAATACATTGATGTATAAGTATTATGTATGTATATGTGCATATTCCTCCCTGATATTTTAAAATTTTTTAGCACCTTATAAGATTGATAAAGTGCAGGAAGACATTTATTGTTCATTTGTTTATTTACTCATGTATTCAGCAAATACTTGTTGGGCATCTACTATGTGTCAGGCATAGTTTTGGGGCAGGGAATACAGCAGCAAAGAGACACAGCTACTGACTTCATAAAACTTATATTTTAGTGGAGAAGGACTTAAGTAAACAGGCAAATGCATTATGTAATTTTAGGTATGTCAAAAACAAAATTATAACAAATTTAGTTACAGATCTAATTGCCTTTTATTCGTAATTCATGAATTGAAGTAGCCTCCATTTTACTAAATAGAATGAGAGCATCCACTGGGAAATGGCTGAAGGGTGGTTTTTTTGTAAGATGGTAACAAGAAAGCAGAATAGAGAAAAAGTTGATTGGTTAACATCAGCTTACTTTTCTTATGAGCATTAAAGCAGAGGGAACTTTTTTATTATGCTGACTCAGGTAGAGTGGGCTCTCTGATGGGTTGTTGGGAATCTACTATTTTCAAGAAAAATTGGTCAGTTTGGGAATCTACCTGGTAATTTAATGTTTCAATTTGATTATGTGTCTCTTAGCATGAGTGCCTCCATTTTGGTTTTGTATGACTTGTTAGGGTCCAGTACAGGAGGTCAGTCTAAAACAAATGCCTCCTATAAATTATTTTTACCAAGTGCTATTAATTCTCTGAGAAAACTGTTTTTCCTTCTATACTCACACACTTCTATGCTCCACTTTAGGTAACCAAAATGTGTTCTTTTTTCCCTCACACCAATCAATTCTCTAACACCAGCTGGTGGTCCTACAATTCAATTTAATTCTCACACTATCTTCCTGGAGTTAGCGTCAGACCTCACAAGTAAAAGGGCTCAGTTCAACAAGACTGGACCCACTTCAGATGCCAGTCACACACATCAGGGTCTCCTATGCTCTGACCAACTGGCTACAAATTGGGGATTCCCACAACCCTACCTGGGGTTCAGTAATGGCTTACAGAACTCAGGGAAACACTATACTCATGCTTCCAGCTTATTATAAAGATATTTTAAAGAATCCAAATGAACAGCTAGATGAAGTGCATAGGGTAAGGTCTGGAGGGGTCCCCAGCACAGGGGCATCAGTCCCGGTGGATGTGGGGAGTGCCATTCTCCAAGAATGTAGGTACCCTTCACCAACCCAAAAGCTCATCAAATCTCCTTGTTCAAGAATTTTGTAGCTTTATCACCAGCAGCTTGCTGGGAAGTCAGTGATTCAGGATGAAAAGTACAGGATTCTGATCACTTCACTTGTCTTTCTCATGAGCAGCCCCAACCTGAGTTCTCTAGGGGCCCCGCCCTAAGTCACATCATTAGCAAAAACTCAGGTGTGTTCCAAAGGGCCTCATGATGAATAACAAAAGACACTCCTGGGACCCAGGAAATTCCAAGGGAATTCAGAACCTTAACGCCTGAAACTGGAGAGAAAAACCAAATATATTTTTTATTATACCACAAATTTCAATATGGAAAAGTAGGTTTAAAAAGTGATGCATGAAATAAATTGAGTTAACCATGTGGTTTTGTTGTTTTGATGTCTTACTATGAGGGGTTAAGGTGAAATTAGTCAGGGTTTGCAGTGATATCTTACATAGTTCGACAGTGCCCTAAAAAGCCAGGTCCTAAGACAGAAGACATTGAAACATAAGAAAAAATGTGCTTATGTCAAGTATGTTGTTATGGTGGTAAAAAAAAAAAAAATCTGAGTTCTCCCATCCTTCAACACACACACACACACACACACACACACTGTAAAAAATTTGATGAATCATATGTATAAAGTTACCAGTAAAAATATACATACCAGTGGTGAGATTCATTGAGTTTTCTTGCAGATATTTACAAAGTACTATGAATGATAAATATGAGATTTGCTTTTTAAACTATATTAATTAGAATTTTTAACTTAATATATTTTCAAAATGTAAAGGGAAAAAATAAACTAATTTAAAAACATACAAAATTGAATGAACACCTATTGAACAACTAATTTATCTTAGACACTGGGTAAAGTATGTTTTTATATATTATCTCAGTTAATGTAAATACAAAAAAAGAAAATAATGGTATGTTGTGACAAATGTGCATTTTCATGAATCTAAACATTTCTTCTATTTTTTGGTTTTCAAAAATAAAATGCAGGCAAACTCTTAATATTTGTAAGTGATCTTTATCTCCAGAAATGTGTCCTGCTGGCAGAGAGAAGCATAGGATATAATTCTTAGTTCCAGGGCTTGCGGTTGCTTTTGAGTTCTCAGCACTTTTCCTTTATACTGAATCTTATTTTTTATTGAATAAAAGGAAATTTTATCTTGTAAAACCTGAGGTTAAAGAAAAAAAAGATAACATACAGTAACAATTGAAAGGGTGGAGAATGAAAACATTCATTGCAAATCTTTACTATTAACTTGGACACATTTTTATAATCATATAACCCCCAAGATAGACTATAAAGACGGGATCAGATTGGGATGTAATGTGCTGAATTTTGGTCATAGAAGTAAGGGGTAAAATATTTGTCTCCAAGGGACAGATCCATTACTGCACTTTTCAAAATGTCAAGGTTACATTTGAAAAGTAGCTGCAATTTTCTTCCATTTTGTAAAGATAATTCACTGTTTGTAACTCACACATAAAAATGTGCAACTTAATGAAAATTTGTCTTCACAGTATTAGGATAATAATTCCAACCTAACATTACTTAAAGTATAGTGTATTTTTTTTTTAATCTCTGGGTAAGAAAAAACAGTGTCATTAATGATTTAGTAACATTTTGTCATTTTGACCACCTCCTCACTTTTGTGGAAGGATACATTGTCAAATAAGAAATCTCTTTTCAAAATGTTAACCCGTAGAAAAAAACAAAGTATTTTTTCATATATTTGTCTCTAATATTATAGAAAACATGTTTCTTTTAATTTTCAATATTAAAATATAACCAAAAAATTATTATTAGTCTACCTCTACTAAGTCTAATTTTACTAGACAAAAAATATACATTTGTGTGTATTTGATATGCTTTCTGTAAATTCTGATAATATATGTAATGGCAGTACAGCTAAACATTGTAACATATCTTTAAAACTATTAAGTCACTAAACTTCATTGTGGTGCAAACGTTAAAAATATTATATATATATATGTATGTATATGTATATGTGTATGTGTGTGTGTATATATATATTTTTTGAGATGGAGTCTCACTCTGTCACCCAGGCTGGAGTGCAGTGGTGCAATCTCGGCTCACTGTAGCCTCCATCTGCAGGGTTCAAGAGATTCTTCTGCCTGAGCCTCGCGAGTAGCTTGGATTATAGGTGTCTGCCGTGACACCCTGATAATTTTTGTAGTTTTAGTAGAGACAGGGTTTCTCTGTGTTGGCCAGGTTGGTCTCAAACTTCTGACCTCTAGTGATCCACCTGCTTTGGCCTCCAAAGTGCTGGGATTACAGGCATGAGCCACTGCGCTCAGCCTATGAGTAGCAATTTGTAGGTACATATTAGATACTAATCTTTTAAGAGTTGAAATGGTAAATACAAAATAAAATTGTGTCAAGAAAATTCCTTAATTTCAATTCATTTATTAGAAACCTTAATGTAATAGATACTTTTTATAATTTGATCTATTTAAGGAAAGTCTAGTAAATGGTCAGTTGTAAAAACTTAATAAGGAGAAGCATTAAACTAAAATTTTCATCACCTTGCTAGGGATTGAGAAGGAATGTTGACATAGTTTTCATCATTTTACAGATGTCAACAAGTTATTTATCTTTACAATAGGAAATTCTTTAGAGTTCTATGACATTTCAATGCAAAACAGCACATCAGATATGGCCTTCTCTGGCAGAAATTAAGCAGTGTAGTATATCTCCATGAAGAAACACTTACAACCTAAAATCTCACAAAGAAATATTTAGAATCCACTAAATAGTACAATATATCTTCTTTATGTCAAAATCCAGGCATTTTTGCATGAGCTGTCTTATGTAACATTCACAATAACCTTATGGATTAATTATTCAATTTTGAAGATGAGATGAGACTTATAGAAACTAATGAACTTTCTCAAAATCACTTAGCTAGTTAATGGTAGATATGAACTTTAAATGAAGCTCTTTTACGCCAACTCTTACAATACCTATGCTGACTCAACACATAAGTTTTGCTTTATTTGGACATCTCAATAAATCTTTTATATATTCAGTAAATATTTACTAAGTACCTAATATGGCTTAAGCTCTGTGTTACATAGTGGAGATTTAACAGTTACCTTCACCAAACTTAAGCAAATTTTGGTCTTCTACATGTTATGTGTTGTTTTTCTCTGGCTACTTTCAAGTCTGTTTATTATTGATTTTCAGCAATTTGACTGATGATTAGGCTTGGGTTTTTTTTTTTTGTATTTATTATGCTTGAGTTTCAGTGAGCTTTTTAAATCTAAAAATGTATGTTTTTACCAAATTAAATACATTTCAAGCCAAATTTCTTTATATGTTTTGTCCTTTTATGTTTTTCTCTGTTGGGACTTCAATTGTCCTTAAATAAGTACTTTTATATCATTGTACAAGTCCTTGAGTCTCCTCTCATTTTCTCCATTGGCAGAGCAAGACCATCGCCATCTTGGACAAGCACCAGTATCTTAAAGCTCCTCTTCATTAAAAACCACCCAAAGGGCATCAGCCTAATGGCTAATGTCAGCATGACCATAAACCACAAATGACATCTCTGACCAGAAACATTCCAACCCTAAGATAAACCCCTCCCTGAACAGAGACATGCCAGCCCCGAGATAACCTCCCTTCCCGCCAGAGAGATGTCAGCTCCAAGATAACCTCCCCTTCGACTAGAGACATTATTCTACCCCCTCAGCAAACTTCTCCACACACAATCATTCCAAGCCTGTAATAAGTACTCTTGCCCTGAACTTTTAAATACTCTTGGTCTGTAAGAGAGAATGCTGCTGATTGAAATCGGCCAAAAATCCCTTTCTGGTTTATTTTCCAAAATAAACCTGGTTTTGACTGTTGAGCCACTTTTCATGTTTCTTTTCTCTTTCTTTAACTCTTACACCCAATTTATTATCTCTGTTATCCAGTGTAGGTTATTCCTATTGATCTATGTTTAATTTCATTCACTGTATCTTTGATCATCTCTGATATGTTGTTAATCCTATTTGGTAAAATTTTTATTTAAGATATTGTATTTTTTAGTTTTTAATTCTCAATTGTTCTTTTATAGTTTCTGTTCCTTTGCTGAAGTTCCCTATCTTTTCCTTCATTATCAATATATTTCCATATGTCTTTGAAGATAATTACAACAACTGGTTTAAAATTGGTGCTGCTACGTCCAACATCTTGAACATCTTTAGTTTTGCCTCCATTGATTTTTCTCTTGAGTGTGGCATTTTATGTTTCTTAAAAAATCTGAGTATTTTGGATTTATATCCTAGATATTGTGAACTACATATTGTAAAGATTCTGGATTTTATTATATTCCTCTGTTTGAAGTCTTATCTATGTATTTTGGTTAGATTTCAGTGAGATATTTAGGTATAACATAGTCTTTCTACCTTATCTCTCATTTTGGAGATAACCTCACAACCCTCCCCTTCTTCTGTGTAATTGTGCAATATTCTGCCTTCTGCCTTCTGGTTCATCACTCCAATAAGAAAGGTTTATCATTTCCATATTTTAGCTGCATCAGTATCTGCCCTCAAGCTAAAAGTGGTGAAACCAGGGAGCCTACTCAGTACTGTTCCTTTTTACAAAGTGTTGTCACCTTTAACATCTGCCTGTTTTTGGTCAGTCTCTGATAACCTCAAATGGTTGTGTGTATTTTTTAGATTATCTCCTGTTGTTCACAACTATCTGTGTAAAAATTGGTTCAATAAGAGCTAATCAGCCGATAGCAAAGGAGGAATCCAAGAACATTGATATTAGAGTTTTCTTATTTTGTTCTGTGAGAATTTCAAACTGTGATTAATCACACACATTCTATTTTGGCAGGTTTTTATATTCATTCCATTCAAAATATTTTCTAATACATCTTGCTATTGCTTCTTGACACATCTTCTTAAGTTGTTTAGAAGTATTTTGTTTAATTTTCAAATATTTGGAGATTTTCCAAGTATCTTAATTTTTTTTTTCCAAATTTAATTTCTTTGGGGTCAGGTAACCCTCTCTGATTTTAATATGTTTAAATTTATTTCCAGTATGGCCCCTCTTAATAAATATTCTATCTTCAGTTAATAGAATATGTAAATTGTTGTTCTTAAGCATAATGCTCTAAAATACCAATTTGGTTAATACTGTTGCTCACATCTTCAATAATCTTAATATTTTTATTTCTAAAATTTAAAGGTGTGTTAAAGTCTCATAATTATGAATTTATCTATTTTTTCAAGTTCTTCAATTTTTTAAATAAACTTTGAATATCTCATTTTAAATGCATATAATTTGGTATTATTATCTATACTTCCTTTTTTTCCTCTCTTTTTTATTTTGAAATGTTTCTGGTAATATTCTTTGTATTGAAGTACTTTGATATTATCATAACCACCTTGGGTTTTTTTAATACATTGTTTACATGGTATCTTTTTCCATCTTTTAGATTTTAACTTATTTCTACCACTTCATAGAGAGTATATAGTTGTAAACACCATTAGCAGTTGACCCTTAAACGGCATGTGTTTGAACTGTGGAGGTCCGCTTATAAGTGAATATTTTTTCAACCAAAAGTGGTTCTAAAACAGTGTTTATGGGGCAAGAAATCCATATGTAGGCAGGGCAGACTTTGTTTACATGGTTCCACAGGGCCTACTGTGGGACTTAAATATGAGTGGATTTTGGTATATGCAAGAATCCTGGAACCAATCCGCATATTTATCAAGGGATGGTTGTAGTTGGGTTTTGTTTTTTATTGAATAATCTCTGCTTTTTAAAGGACAAATTTAGATAATTTGCATGTAATTTATCAATAAGTTTAGATTTAAGCACATCATTTTGTTGTTCATTTTCTATTTTCCCTGTATCTATGTGCTTTTTTTTTGTCTTTCTCAGCTTCATTTGGCCTGAGATTTTTTTTAGTTTTCCATTTTATCTCCACTGTCGGCACTAATGGAGGCTGAAAGGGCTTACTAAATTTATCTTTGACTCATCACAGTCTACCTTTAAATAATATTAGAACACTTTACGAAAAATATAAGACTCTTGTTACAGTATACTTTTTCAATTCCATTCATTGTGTTATTGTCATCATATATTTTACTTCTTCATGTATTATAATCAAGTAAATAGCTATTACCATTGCTTTAAACAAATAAGTATCTTTGAAAGAAGTGAATAAAATAATTTATATTTATCTATATGTTTACCATTTATAATTACCATTTATATTTACCATGGATAAACATCAAATGTTTTTTCATTCTTCTGTGTAGATCTGGATGTCCATTTATTATTTTTATTTTGCCTGAAAAATTTCCCACAACATTTCTTGTAGTGCAGTTCTCCAAAAGAGAATTAGCTCAGCTTTTGTTTATTTAAAAACATCTGTATTTTCTACTGAGGGGGGAGGTAGCTTTATTGAAGTATAATTTATATGCAATAAAATTCACCAATTTTAACCGCATAGTTTGATGAGTTTTGACAAGTGTCTACAGTTGTATAACCACCACCACAAATGTCACAAAACATATTCCTATCACTGAAAAAGTTCTTTTGTGCTCCTTTGTAGTCAATTCTCTCTTCCCATCTGCTTGCCCCTGGCAACAATTAATCTCCTTTTTATCACTAAAATTTTATCTTTCCTTGTTTATCACATAAATGGAATCGTATATTGTCTAGTCTTTTGCACTTGGATTTCCTTACTTAACATAATGTTTTGAAATTTATTTGCGATACCGTATATGTCATTCCTTTATACCTTTACTTTTAATTGAGAAAATAATGAATTATTAACAATTGTATGTCTGTGCCACAATTTATTTATCTATTAACCAATTGGTGGAACATTTGGCTTATTTCCAGGTTTGACTATTACAAATAAAGTTCTTTAAAAATTCAGATACAAGATGTTAGGTAGACATATGCTTTTATATTTCTTGGACTTGCTTGGTCATATTTCTTGGAATTTGTAGCTTTATTTATAACTTAATCTGTCATAATAGTTTTCAAAGTGGTAGAACCATTTTACACTCCTACCAACAATGTTTGTGAGCTCCTATAGACCCAGATTATCGGAGCTACTTAGTACTATCAGTCTTCTTAACCTTAGTCATTCTAATGATTATGTAGTATTATCACGTTGTGATTTTAATTTGCATTTACTTAATGACTAATGGTGGTGAACATATTTTTATGTACTTATTTATTACTTATATATCTTTCTGTTTTTGACTATTTTAAAATTGCATATCTTAATACTTTATTAGAAAGATTCTTTATATGTTCTAGATACATGTTCTTTTTGGGTTGTAGGTTTTGTAAACATTTTCTCCCAGCTATGCATTGTTTCTCATTTTTATTTTTATTTTTTAAGATAGGGTTTTGCTCTGTTGCCTAGGCTGGAGTACAATGACACAATCTCAGCTCATTGCAGCCTTGACCTCCCAGGCTCAAGTAATCCTCCTGCCTCAGACTCTTGAGTAGCTGGGACTACAGCCACACACCACCACACTTGGCTAATTTTGTTTATTTTCTGTAGACATGATGTCTCACTATGTTGCCCAGGCTTAATTTTGTTATCAGTGCATTTTTCAGGATAACAGTTTCTGATGTTGTGTTCTTTTTGTATTTGTGGGTTTTTAAATATAATTTATAAAATATTTGCCCAACAAAAGGCAAATAAGATTCTCTTGTTTTCTTCTAAAAGTTTATAATTTTGGCCTTTATATTTAGATCTAAGATACATTTTCAGTGAGATTTGTGTATGATCTGAGGTAAAGATTGAGATTAATTTTAAATTATATATATGTGCCTATCCTATATTTCCAGCAGGGTTTGTTGAAAAGATTCTCTTTGCCCCCATTGAATTGCCTTGGTAATTGTGTCAAAAGTCAATTGGCTATATGTATGTGTTTCTATTTCTGGACTCCCTATTCTATTTCATTCACTTGTATGTCTACGTTTATGCCAATGTTACACTGTCATGATTATTGACCTTCATAATACATTTTGACATTAAGTGGTACAAATCCTCCAAATTCCCTTTTTTTTTTCAAATTTATTTTTGCTATTCTAAGTTCTTTGCATTTTCACATGTATTTAAAATGTACTTTTCAGTTTCTGTGACTATCTTCTGGGAATTTGATTGAGATTGATTTAATCAGTAGAGTTTGTGGGATAAAGTATATTTTAACTTTGAATAATGTAATCGATATAGCACTTCTTTTTAAGCTTTGTTAGGGCAAATGAAGAGTAGCCTTTACTCTAGTTTAGTTCAGCCCTGCTTCTAAACCCTTTGTGTGCCTCTCCTGAATATCTCAGTTATCTGACAAGATTCTTTCACTTTGAGTGGAACTCAAATGACTTCCATGCCTCTGTGATCTCTCAATTTATTCAGTTTAGAGTATCCCAGAAGTTTTTTTTTCTGCCTAGCCTGATGGAGTTTAGTCTTATATATTCACACTTTGATATGTAGCCAAAGATTCAAAGGTATCCCTATGCAGATTATTGTTACTTATTTACTGCGTAACTCCATTCTCTGCAGAACTCTGCTGTTCATATACCAACTGGTTTAGGAAATTCTCAAAATAATTTCAGTTTTCCCAATCCACTGAGACAATTCTATTCTCCTGAGATTTATCTTCCCAATGCCATAATCCAGAAAGCACTTTCAGACAAAAGATAGAGATGACCATAGCTGTAACCTCTTTGTTTTTCTTGACTCAGATATCACAGTCTCATGCTGCCTGTTTTTTAATTTCTGAAACAACTGTTTAATTTATGTTATCCAATTTTCAATTTGTTTATAGCAGGAGGAATTGTCTGGTACCAGCTTCTCCAATATGGCTAGAATTTGAACCTGAAAATCTTTTTAAACAGAATTTTCTTCTCTGCTTTTTACCCTTACAATTAACACAGACAAACATTGGTTTCTATGGGGGCTTTGTACAAGACTCATACGTAGAGCATTTTTCTCATTTGCTCTGTTTATAAAACATTTTTTGCATAGGAACAGAAATTATATTTAATCATATTCTTTATTTCATGTCACACCATCATTATTCTGTTAGAGTGATTAGCATGAGCTACTTTAACAAAACATCTCATTAGCTTAACAACCTAAATGATTAATTTTCACCCATGTCACAGACCACTGTAAGCCACGTAGGCTCTACTTGGTGACTTTTCTCTGACTGATGACTCGGGTATCCAGGATCTTTTCATCTTGTGATGCAGCTGAATTCACAAGAAAAGAAAGAAGCAATGACAGGGTGATCACACATAATATTTACTCATCAGGCCTGAAAGTATTGTGTTTCACTTCTACCACTCTGTGTTGTCCAGAACTCACTCACATGACTCCAGCATACTTGCACAGAGAGCATAGTCTTCATTTGTGTCTAATAAAAGAAAATGGTTTTGGTGAATGAGTCAGTCTTTACCACAAATTTAAATTCATACAAGATTTCTCTACGTTTTATTTTATATCACTCATTTATCTCTAATTCCAGGGCCCATTTTCAACCCATCATCATAATCACCTACTGTTATATTTATCTTGATATGAATTTTGTTTAAAATTGAAAGTTGTTTATATATATATATATATATATTTTAGAATAAGTAAATAGTTCATGCTGTGCCTAAGATTTTATTTTGCTTAACAATTTATATTTTTACATCTATTTCTGTTGTTATATGTATCTTAACAGAATACTAGAAACTCTTAACAATTTTCATGACTTAGGATCTTAAGTCTGAGATTCTGATTCAGTTATTATAGGGTGAGGTAGGAACACCCAAGAAAAAAGAAAAAGGAAAAAGAAAGGAAGGCATTCAGACACTAAAACAAACAAAATTAAAACAAAAAACATTAAAAGAATCCCCTCTCCCCTCCCGCAAAAAGGCTTCTAATAGTAACTATGATGCATAGATAGGTTTGGCTGAGAACCACTGATCTGCTTATCACACATGAGTTATGGAAAACTACATAAAGAACTGTTACTGTTGTTTTGTAACCTCAAGGGCCCCAAAATCTGCTATTTTTTTCTTTGTATTTTTCTCTTCTCTAAATTACTCTATGGACATATATCTGATTATGATCAGAGATCAATATTCTATGTTGGAAACTGTCAAGGAACGGAATGTCCTAAAGTTTCTCCATTACATATAATGTCTGTAAGCATGAAGGCTTTAATGTGTTTAGGAAATTGCTTCCATGCCTAGTGTTTAAAATTTGTAATCATAAAATGTATTGAACTTCATAAATATTTAGGACATCTATCAACATATGGTACTGACATATTTTTTTCCCTTTTTAACATTTAAAACAAATATTTATTTATTTGAGACAGAATCTTGCTGTCACCCAGGCTGGAATGCAGTGACATCATCTTGGCTCACTGCCACCTTCACCTCCTTGGTTCAAGGAATTCTTGTGTCTCAGCCTCCCAAGTAGCTGGGATTACAGGCCTGTGCCACCACACCTGGCTAATTTTTTTTATATTTAGTAGAGACAGGGTTTTTTCCATGTTGGAGTGGCTGGTCTCAAACTCCTGACCTCAAGTTATCCACTTGCTTTGGCCTTCCAAAATGCTGGAATTACAGGTGTGATCCCTTTGCCCCACCATATTTTTTTTTTCTGTAGTGTAGTGATGCATTGCCTGATATTTTAATGATAATTCATCCTTGAATGTTTGTATTAAATCTTTTTTTAGTATAATATATTGTTGTCATGTATTTTACATAGTAAGTACACTATAAAATTTACACTATTTTACTAATCTTACCTTTACTTTATTCCAGTTTCTTCAGACTACCTTTATATTGTTGGACTGAATTTATTGTATGGAGTACCTCAAATCATTTTTTTCAGAATGGGGTGGGATATAAAAAATCATATATTTTCAGCACTGAAATAAAAACAGGAAATATTGATTATTGTGATTGTCTCATTCAGGTGATAGCTAATAATTGCATGCGTATGATAAATTACATTCACTATATTAAACAGTGATTCTCAACCATTCCTTGGGGCTATCCTGCTGATGTGACTGATGAATACATATTAAGCATGTGAAAGGCAAGCAGGCATCAAACAAAGTTGAAAAGCTTTGACATAAAGAGAATAGCTCTTCAGAATATAATTGAGTGTCAGGAAGGCTTCCTTACTTAGTCTAAAGGAGGTGGGAGTTGACTGGCTAAGCTCTTCAGTTCTCTGATCATATATGCAAGGGAGTTTACTTCAGATTTAGCTTCTAAAGCTATCTATTCAAATATCAAATAATTAGGAAAACACAAAAAGAGACATCCTAGGTACCCAGATATATTTTATACTTTTATACATACATATTTCTGCCAATGAAGGCTCTAGCCTATACTTCTTCAATTTATGAAAGGGAATAGAATAAACCTTGGGAACATAAGTTGTAACACCAGAATCAGACAGTAGCAATACTATCAAGTAAAAAGGTTGAGGAATAATCTTAATTGAGAATATCTTCTACCCTTCTACTGCTGGGGCCTCCAACTCTCCATCTAATATCTTGAGCACAAAAGCATTGGGTGCATAAGGTTAAATAATTTTGGTTATTATATAATTTTTATATTTTTAAATGGCTGTTAATCAGGAAAATACTTCCCTAGCCTATCTGTAAATCTTAATACAGATTAAATTTTTGGCCTGCAATGAAGAAAATGATTGGCTTAGTTGACTCAGGAGTAGGATCAGTTTTTTATGTCAATATCCATAGACTTTGTGTATGTATGTATATATGTATGTATGTGTGTGTGTATGTGTGTGTCAGGGGCAGGCAATGTCTAATTAAATTATTCTATATTTTTGTTATGGGTTGCATTTTATCCCTCAAAATATGATTTTATATTTCCTAGTGCCCTCAGATAGTGACATTATTTAGAGACTGATTCTTTATAGAGGTAATGAAATTAAAATGAGATTATTAGAGTGGTCCCTAATCCAATATAACTACTGTCCTTATATAAAGGAGCAACTTAGACAGATTCAGATGCACATAGAAGAAAGATGAAGTGAATAGACAGACATAGGAAGCAGAAGACCATCTATAAACCCAGAAAAGAGACCTGGAATAGATTCTTCACTCACAGCCTTCAGAAGGAATCAATCCTGCTGACCTGGTGATTTCAGACTTTTAGCTTTCAAAATTATGACTCAATAAACTTCTGATTTTTCATTCATACAATTTGTGGCATTTTGTTATGGTAATCTGAGCAAATTAATACAGCCTCATGTTAACACAAAATGGGGTTATTAAATAGTACAGTACAGTACTGAAAGTCCAAAGTGAGTCCACCCAGTCCTTCCTATTCTTCTTTAATACCAGAAACAAGTACATTCATGGCCCTTGATTTGCCCAATGTGATGCCTTTTGGTATGGGTAGCAGGTATGATTCATAAAGTTTTATCGTGTATGTACTCTCAGTCACTAAGGTAGCTTGGCTATATTCTTCTTATTTGACTAAACACTTCTCAATCAAGTAGTCTGTGCAAGAGTACAGTTCCAAGCTGGGTAGAGTAGGTTGACTTACTTTTGGCAGTTAGGAGTAGCAAAGGCAGAAGTTTCAGGAAATTTTGTTATGAGAATTAAACCACTAGAAAGGCCAAGTTTGGATGGTAAATCCAGGAAGCAGGTCACTGAGTATTGGCAACCCCCAAAGTCATCCACATCTCCATGTTTGTGACAACAGGGGTGGGATTTGAGTGGTAGTGGTAAGTGGTTCTAGAGCAGTGACTGCTTCATCTTGTCTTCCTGGGTGACATTTGCTTATGAAATACATCTGTTATATCAGGCTAACATTTAAAAAACTTAAGAAAGATTAGATTTTCAATCCCTAATAAAACCTTTAAAAAGTACAGATAATAATAAATCTGTCTTAGAGAATATCAAAATGAGAATTGAGAGTCCTGATATTTATAGTTTATATGACCTGGTTACTACCACTTTAAGAGGCACCTGGATGCCAGCCTAAAAAATAAGGAAAAACATCTCATCTGTATTATAACCGTCACCAGAAGAATGACATTGAGAAACACTGTTAAGTATTATTCAGACTTAAAACACTAAGTGTATCTTAAGACACTAGGCAATATCAACAAGAAAAAAAATGTTTTAACTCTTCCAGCCTGAGATGCCATAAATGACCAAGCACTTCTGAAGCAGACCCACTTGAAGGCAAGCACCAGGACCCACTAAATGAGACTCAGAGAGGTTGCAGTCTAGAGACTGATGGACAACCATCCAGGATCCTCTGATGTTTTTGTCTGGAAGTGAACAGCTAATGTTATGAAGAATCTCATGGCTCATATACTGGTTAAATTTTGATCCAAAGATAGAGCATTTATCAACTAGTTTGAAATGTCAGAATATAAAAGTGAATAAGAAAAGAGGATAATAGCTATCAGTGATCTAAATTTTCTTCCATTCCTGTAGTTTCTCACACAATATCAGATGCCAATGTGAGCTCTAAAAGGATTGTCATAATCACAAAGCTAAAGAACCAAAGGGTTACTTGAGGTTGATGGTTGACACACGATCCTGGAATGGGATCAAGATTGGGAATAAGGGTAAGCAGAACCATACAGAGAAACTGAGTCAGATCCAGGGAATTGATTTAATCAATCAGGAACATCCACCCTCTACTTTTTTTTTTTTTATATATTTTTTTTTATTTTTTTTTTTAGAATAAAAAGAATGAAAGAGAGAAAGGAAGAGGAAGAGATTTTAGAAAAAGAGAGAAAAGGAGAAAGAAACAGCAAAAGAAAGAAAAAATGAAAGAGAAAGAGGAAGAGATTTTAGA
>CAUYQU010002363.1:0-113812 GCA_963574635.1 Cheracebus regulus | reverse complement strand
GACTGGAATGCCTCAAAGACAAAATCACCCACTGAACTGAAAAAAAGGGGCTGAAACAGGGAGCCAGGTGATCTGGCTCAACGGGTCCCACCCCCACAAAGACCAGCAATCTGAAACGTTCTGGATTGAGAGTTTCACAGCAAGTGCAGCTGGACCCAGGACGGTCCAGCTCTGTGGGGGGAAGGGCATCTGCCATTACCAAGGCAGTCCACCACTACCGAGGCAGTCCACCACTACTGAGGCAGTCCACCATTACCGAGGCCGTCCGCCATTACCGAGGCCATCCGCCATTACCAAGGCAGTCCACCATTACCGAGGCTGCCCGCCATTACCAAGGCAGTCCACCATTACCGAGGCCGTCCGCCATTACCAAGGCAGTCCACCATTACCGAGGCCGTCCGCCATTACCAAGGCAGTCCACCATTACTGAGGCCATCCGCCATTACCAAGGCAGTCCACCATTACTGAGGCCGTCCGCCATTACCAAGGCAGTCCACCATTACTGAGGCCGTCCACCATTACTGAGACAGTCTGCCATTATTGAGACAGTCTGCCATTACCGAGGCAGTTCTAACCATACCCCTATAAACAAAACTGCAAGGAAGTTCACACAGCAGCTCGGCAGAGCCCACAGCAGCTCAGTAATGCCTCTGCTGGCAGACTGTGACTAGGCTACCTCCTAACTGGGCAGCACATCTCTGAAAAAAGGCAGCAGAATGATAGGAACTTATAAACACCCATCTTCCCAGGACAGAGCACCTGGGAAAAAAAGGCAGTTATGAGTTCCACTGCAACAGACTTAAACGTTAACTGCCTAGCAGCTCTGAACAGAATGACAGAGCTCACAGCTCAGCACTTGAGCTCCTATAAGGGACAGACTGTCTCCTCAAGCAGTTCCCCAACCCCCACATAACCAAAGAGACACCTCATAAAGGAGAGCTCAGGCTAACATGTGGTGGGTATCCTTCTGGGACAAAGATAAGCGAAGAAGAAACTGGCAGCAACCCTTACTGTTCTGCAGCTGCTGCAAGTGATCCCCAGGCAATCAGGGTCTGGAGTGGACCTCCAGCCATCCTACACAGCAGGGGGGCCTGAGTGTTAGAAAGAAAACTAAAAAACAAAGAAATAACTTCATCAACAAAAAGGATGTCCACTTAGAGACCCCGTCTGAAAATCACCAACCACAAAGACCACCGGTACATAAATCCACAAAGATGGGGGAAAAAAGTGCAAACAGAATGAAAATACCCAAAACCAGAACGCCTCTCCTCCTCCAAGGGATCACAAGTCCTCACCAGCAACAGAACAAGGCTGGATGGAGAATGAGTCTGATGAATTGACAGAAACAGGCTTCAGAAGGTGGGCAATAACAAAATTCTCTGAGCTAAAAGATCATGTTCTAACCCAATGCAAAGAAACTAAGAACCTTGAAAAAAGGTTTGATGAAATGCTAACAAGAATAAACAGCTTAGGGAGGAATATAAATGAAGTGATGGAGCTGAAAAACACAACACGAGAACTTCATGAAGCATACACAAGCTTCAATAGCCAAAGTGACCAAGCAGAAGGAAAAATATTAGAGATTGAAGATCAACTCAATGAAATAAAACAAGAAGGCAAGATTAGAGAAAAAAAGAGTAAAAATCAATGAACAAAGCCTCCAAGAAATATGGGATTATGTGAAAAGACCTAATCTACGTTTGGTAGGTGTACCTGAATGTGACAGAGAGAATGAATCCAAGCTGGAAAACACTCTTCAGGATATTATCCAGGAGAACTTCCCCAACCTAGAAAGGCAGGCCAATATTCAAGCCCAGGAAATACAGAGAACATCGCAAAGATATTTCTCAAGAAGAGCAACCCCAAGGCACATAATCGTCAGATTCACCAGGGTTGAAATGAAGAAAACAATGCTAAGGGCAGCCAGAAAGGTCAGGTTACCCACAAAGGGAAGCCCATCAGACTCACAGTGGATCTCTCAGCAGAAACCCTACAAGCCAGAAGAGAGTATGGGCCAATATTCAATATCAAAGAAAAAAACTTTCAACCTAGAATTTCATATCCAGCCAAATTAAGCTTCATAAGCAAAGGAGAAATAAAATCCTTTATGAACAAGAAATTGCTCAGAGATTTCATCACCACCAGGCCTGCTTTACAAGAGCTCCTGAAAGATGCAATAAACATAGAAAGGAACAACCAGTACCAGCCACTCCAAAAATGTACCAAATGGTAAAGAGCATCAACACAATGAAGACACTGCATCAATTAATGGGCAAAACAACCAGCTAGCATCAAAATGACAAGATCAAATTCACAAATAAAATATTAACTTTAAATGTAAATGGGCTAAATGCCCCAATCAAAAGACATAGACTGGCAAATTGGATAAAAAGTAAAAACCCATCAGTGTGCTGTATCCAGGAAACCCATCTCACATGCAAGGATACACAAAGGCTCAAAATAAATGGATAGAGGAAGAGGTACGAAGCAAATGGAGAGCAAAAAAAAGCAGGGGTTGCAATCCTAGTACCTGATAAAATAGACTGTAAACCAACAAAGATGAAAAGAGACAAAGGAGGACATTACATAATGGTAAAAGGAACAATGCAACAAGAAGAGCTAACGATCTTAAATGTATACCCACCCAATACAGGAGCACCCAGATACATAAAGCAAGTTCTTAATGACCTACAAAGAGACTTAGTCTCCCACACAATAACAGAGGGAGACTTTAACACTCCACTGTCTATATTAGACAGATCTACAAGACAGAAAACAAGGATATCCAGGACTTTAACTCAGACCTGGACCAAGCAAACCTAATAGACATTTACAGAACTCTAACCCCAAATCCACAGAATATACATTCTTCTCAGCACCACATTGCACCTACTCTAAAATTGACCATATAATTGGAAGTAGATCACTCCTCAGCAAATGCAAAAGAATGGAAATCATAACAAACAGTCTCTCAGACCACAGTGCAATCAAATTAGGACCTCACAACTTCACGGAAACTGAACAACTGGCTCTTCAATGTTGACTGGATGAACAACGAAATGAAGGCAGAAAAAAAGATGTTCTTCAACACCAACGAGAATGGAGACACAATGCACCAGAATCTCTGGGACACATTTAAAGCAGTGCCTAGAGGAAAACTTATAGACAATAAAGGCCCATATGAGAAGGAAGGAAAGATCTAAAATTGACACCCTATCATGAAAATTTAAACAGCTAGAGGAGCAAGATCAAAAAAACTCAAAAGTTAGCAGAAGACAAGAAATAACTAAGATCAGAGCAGAACTGAAGGAGACAGAGACACAGAAAAACCTTCAAAAAATCAGTAAATCCAGGAGTTGCTTTCTTTAAAAGATCAACAAAATAGACCACTAGCCAGATTAATAAAAAAGAAAAGAGAGAATAATCAAATAGAGGCAAAAAAAAACGATAAAGAGTATATCACCACAGATTCCACAGAAACACAAACCACCATCAGAGATTACTACAGACAACTCTATGCACATAAACCAGTAAACCTGGAAGAAATGGATGAATTCCTGGACACTTGCACCCTCCCAAGCCTAAACCAGAAAGAAGTCAAAACCCTGAATAGACCAATAACAAGGGCTGAAGTTGAGGCAGCAATTAATAGTTTACCAACCAAAAAAAAGCCCAGGTCCAGATGGGTTCACAGCCAAATTCTACCAGACATACAAAGAGGGGCTGGTACCACTGCTTCTGAAACTATTCCAAATAATACAAAAAGAGGGAATCCTCCCCAAATCTTTTTATGAGACCAACATCATCCTGATACCAAAACCTGGCAGACTCAACAAGAAAAGAAAACTTCAGGCCAATATCTATGATGAACATAGATGCAAAAGTCTTCAATAAAATACTGGCAAACCGATTGCAACAGCACATCAAACAGCTTCTCCATCACAATCAAGTAGGCTTCATCCTGGGGATACAAGGCTGGTTCAACATACACAAGTCTATAAAGCTAATTCACCACATAAACAGAACCAAAGACAAGAACCACATGATTATCTCAATAGATGCAGAGAAGGCCTTTGACAAAATTCAACAGCCTTCATGCTAAAAACTCTCAATAAACTAGGTATCAATGGAACGTATCTCAAAATAATAAAAGTTATTTATGACAAACCCACAGCCAATATCATACTGAATGGGAAAAAACTGAAAGCATTCCCTTTGAAAACTGGCACTAGACAAGGATGCTCTCTCTCACCACTCCTAGTCAATATAGTATGGAAGTTCTAGCCAGAACAATCAGGCAAGAAAAAGAAATAAAGGATATTCAATTAGGAAAAGAGGAAGTCAAATTGTCTCTATTTGCAGATGACATGATTGTATATTTAGAAGACCCTATCGTCTCAGCCCAAAATCTCTTTAAACTGATAAGCAACTTCAGTAAAGTCTCAGGATACAAAATCAATATGCAAAAATCACAAGCATTCCTATGCACCAATAACAGACTTAAAGAAAGCCAAATCAAGAATGAACTGCCATTCACAATTGCTAAAAAGAGAATAAAGTACCTAGGAATACAACTAACAAAGACATGAAGGACCTCTTCAAGGAGAACTACAACCCACTGCTCAAGGAGATAAGAGAGGATACAAACAGATGGAGAAACATTCTATACTCATGGTTAGGAAGAATCAATATCATGAAAATGGCCATACTACTCAAAGTAATTTATAGATTCAACGCTATCCCCATCAAGCTACCTATGACCTTCTTCACAGAACTGGAAAAAACCACCTTAAATTTCATATGGAACCAAAAGAGAGCCCACATAGCCAAGTCAATTCTAAGCAAAAGGAACAAAGCTGGAGGCATCATGCCACCTGACTTCAATCTATACTACAAGGCTACAGTAATCAAAACAGCATGGTACTGGTTCCAAAACCTAGATATAGACCAATGGAACAGAACAGAGGCAACACCACACATCTACAACCATCTGATCTTTGACAAACCTGACAAAAACAAGCAATGGGGAGAGGATTCCCTGTTTAATAAATGGTGTTGGGAAAACTGGCTAGTCATATTTGAAAAACAGAAACGAGGCCCCTTCCTGACACCTTACACTAAAATTAACTCCAGATGGATTAAAGAGTTAAACATAAACCTAATGCCATAAAAACCCTAGAAGAAAACCTAGGCAATACCTTTCAGGACTTAGGCATAGGCAAGGACTTCATGACTAAAACACCAAAAGCTTTGGCAACAAAAGCCAAAATGGACAAATGGGATCTAATTAAACTCCAGAGCTTCTACACAGCAAAAGAAACAATCATTAGAGTGAACCGGCAATCAATAGAATGGGAAACATTTTTGCAATATACCCATCTGACAAAGGACTTATATCCAAAATCTACAAATAACTAAAACAGATTTACAAGAAAAAGACAAACCTATTCAAAAGTGGGCAAAGGATATGAACAAACACTTTTCAAAAGAAGACATATATGAGGCCAGCAAACATATGAAAAAAGGCCATCATCACTGGTCATTAGAGAAATGCAAACCAAAACTGCATTGAGATACCATCTCATGCCAGTTAGAATGGCAATCATTAAAAAATCTGGAGACAACAGATGCTGGAGAGGATGTGGAGAGATAGGAATATTTTACACTGTTGGTGGGAGTGTAAATTAGTTCAACCATTGTGGAAGACAGTGTGGCGATTCCTCAAGGACCTAGAAATAGAAATTCCATTTGACTCAGCAATCCCATCACTGGGTATATATCCAAAGGATTATAAATTATTTTATTATAAGGACACATGCACACATACGTTCATTGCAGCACTGTTTACAATTGCAAAGACTTGGAACCAACCCAAATGCCCATCAATGATAGACTGTACAGGGAAAACATGGCACATATACACCATGGAATACTATGCAGCCATAAAAAACGATGAGTTTGTGTCCTTTGTAGGGACATGGATGAACCTGGAAACCATCATTCTCAGCAAACTGACACAGGAACAGAGAATCAAACACCGCATGTTCTCACTCATAGGCAGGTGTTGAACAATGAGAACACATGGACACAAGGAGGGGAACATCACACACTGAGGTCTGTTGGGGGGAAATAGGGGAGGGACAGTGGGGGATGAGGAGTTGGGGAGGGATAACATGGGGAGAAATTCCAGATATAGGTGATGGGGAGGAAGGCAGCAAGCCACACTGCCATATGTGTACCTATGCAACAATCTTACATGTTCTTCACATGTACCCCGAAACCTAAAATGCAATAAATAAATAAATATGAAATTTCAGTGAAGAAGCAATGGCTTGAGATTAAGAAATCTGATTTAGCCATTGACATACTATGATCTTCCCAGCCTATGTATGTGAATCTGGAAAATGGGGCGGGTATGGCAGCTCCAAGTTGGTCAGTGACAATACATGAAATCATGCCTTCTCTACCATCAGAGCTCCCAGAAGAGAGAGTGCGATATGCATGCCAGGTGGTGTTATTAATGACATACTCAGGTGCTTTCTACAGTCTGTGATTAGTATTAAAGGGTAATAGTTAACAGTGTCACCTTCTCGGGACAACACCAAGCAGAATGTCCTGGCATTAAAGGAATGACCTGCTGCTCTCATCTTTATCTGGATTTTCAAACTTTGCATTGACTTGCTGATGACAGGAGATAGTGCTCAGAGAGTTTGTTCCAAGAATATTAATTGGCTTCCCTATTCCATGATGCTTACTTGCTCACCCCCTTCCCTCTCACTCTTGCTCTTTCTCTTTGTTGAGTTGACACAGGCAACAGCTCCTCAAAAACTGTTTCCTCAAAGCCACAGCAGCAACCAGCAACAGCAGCTTCAATCGCCTCAGAAAAGGCAGCAGCGAGCAGCATCAAGAGCTTTCCTTCTTTGTTTCAGGATGTGAGAGGAGCTATATGACAAGGAATGCGGAGGGACCTGGCTGCTCTAGAATCTCAGCTCTTCTCCAGGAGCCTGGCACTGGGCACAGAGTTACCATGAGCACACATACCAAATAGGGTGGCTTCCAGCTGGCATAGGGAGTCGTAGCCTCAGCACTGTTGGGAGGAGCTGAGGAAGGACGGGGCAGAGCCAGCTTCTGGCTAGAACTGAGACGCAGCCGTGACAGGAGTAGGGGATTGCAAAGCCATAAGGCAGCACCATGGAATTGGACACAATCTCTAGCAAGGAAATCCATCTGTCCTTGAAACTCAGGGAGGGAGGATCCTTTACTGAAGGTCACAGAGAGATGGAAAGGAAAGGCCAAATGTTTCCAAAGGACTCAGGCTCTGCTTCGGAGAGTTGAAAAAAGAGATAGCTTATAAATAAGGACAAGATATCAAAGTCAACAGATCTCTTCAGTTCTCTGGGCACTGCCAACCTGAGCTGTACTTCTGAACAAAGTGCCCATCAATATAACAGTATATCATAATATTACAGCATACAATATTTGGATACTGCATTAAGATTTGGAAAAGCCTCTGGAAAATGCTTTAAGTCTTGGTAGCTTTATGCAAGACTGCAGACCCTGGGACACAGGGCTCCAGGAGAAGCTGGACCCTTCCTCCAGCCCAAACCTGGCCAAGATTCCCCCTCTCCCCTCTCCCAGTAGGCACTCTGTTAAAATGCCTGAGACTCTGGCACCCAGAGCAAGAGGCAGAAAAAGAGCAGCGAAGTGTCTCCAATAAGCAAGCATAGCGACCAAGGCAGGCAGGGTGAACAGCAAAGCCCCTGGAGCCAGACAGCCTGGGCACAAGAGCTGGCCTCGTCTCCTGCTAGCTAGGGATTCTTGGACACAAGACTTCACCTCTGTTCCTCAGCTTCCCTATCCAGAAAACAGAGCTGGTAACAGCAGCACCTATCCTCTGACTGTGTTAAAGGGATTCAGTGACAGAGCAGAAAGAGTCCTTAGTATGGCGACTGGCCCCTACTGACTATTCAGTAAAAAATAGTGCTCTAATACCATGGGGGAAGGCATGGTATTTCTATGGGACAGGTGGAGGCCTGTGGTCAAGGAAGCTGGTTTTTTTGTTTGTTTTTGTTTTTGTTTGAGATGAAGTCTGGCTCTGTTGCCCAGGCTAGAGTGCAGTGGCATGATCTTGGATTACTGCAACCTCTGCCTCCCTGGTTCAGGCAATTCTCCTGCCTCAGCCTCCCAAGTAGCTGGGATTACAGGCACTTGCCACTGCACCTGGCTGATTTTTTTTTATATTTTTAGTACAGACGGGGTTTCACCACGTTGGCCAGGCTGGACTCAAACTCCTGACCTCGAGTGATCCACCCACCTTGGCCTCCCGAAGTGCTGGGATTACAGGCGTGAGCCACCATGCCCAGCCACGGCAGCTGTTTTGAACTGTAGGGGCACAAGGAACAAACCCACTGGATACAACTTGGGAAGGACAAGCCAATACTATACAAATTGGCTAATTTCCTGCAAAGAAATATCCCTGTGTGCAGAGAAAAGGAATTCTTACACACTGTTGATACAAATGTAAATTTGTAGAGCCATTATAGAAAACAGCATGGAGGTGTCTCAAAAAGCTAAAACAGAGCTACCATAAGATTCAGCAATCCCACTACTGATATATATCCAAAGGAAAGAAAATCAGTATATCAAAGAGACAGCTACAGCCCCATGTTTACTGCAACACTATTCGCAATCACCAAGATACGGAATCAGCCTAAGTGTCCATCAGCAGATTAATGGATAAAGAAAATATGGTATATGTCCTCAAATAGAATATTATTCAGCTATCAAAAAAGAATGAAATCTTGTCATTTGCAACAACATGGATGATCCTGGAGTACATTGCTGGTGAAATAAACCAGGCACAGAAAGATAAATAATGCATGTGCTCACTCATGTGAAATCTAAAAAAAATTTAAAAGTTGATCTCATAGTAGAGAGTAGAAGAGAGTTTATCAGATGCTGAGAAGGGTAAGGAGGAGGGGTAGATAGAAAGAGGTTGGTTATAGAATACAAAATTAACACTAGATGGGAGGAATAAGTTCTAGTGTTCCATAGCACTGTAGAGTAACCATAGTTAACAATTTATTGTATAGGTTCACATAGACGTGAGGCTTTTGAATTTGCCAAACATAGAGAAATTACCAATGTTTGAGATGATGGGTATGCTAATTACCCTGATTTTATCATTACACATTGTATGTATCTAAATATTATTATGTACCCCATAACTATATACAATGACTATGTGTCAATTTAAAATGTTTTTTAATTTTTATTTTATGTCAATAATTTTGGGGGTACAAGTGGTTTTATGTTACATAGATAAGTTCTTTCATGGTGATGTCTGAGACTTTGGTGCACCCATCACCTGAGCAGTATACAATGTACCCAGTATGTAGTCTTTTATCCCTCATCTTCCTCCCACCCTTCCCTGCGAATCACCAAAGTCCATCATATTATTCTTATGCCTCTGCATCCTCATAGCTTAGCTCCCACTTATAAATGAGAATATACAACATTTGGTTTTCCATTCCTGAGTTACTCCTCTTAGAATAATGGCCTTCAACTCCATCCAAGTTGTTGCAGAGATCATTATTTCATTCCATTTTGTGGCTGAGTAGTGCTCTATGGTGTATATATACCACATTTTCTTTATCCACTCATTGGTTGATCTCTCTGAGTGAGATAGGGTCTCTCTCTGTCACTCAGGCTGGAGTGCAGTGGTGCAATCTCAGCTCACTGCAGCCTTGACCTTCTGGGCTCAAGAAGTCCTCCTACCACAGTCTCCCAAGTAGCTGGGAACACAGGTGCATGCCAACATACCTACTTAGCTTTTTTTATTTTTTGTAAAGATGACATTTCACCACGTTGCCCAGACTGGAAAAATGTTTTTCAGGCCAGGCGCAGGAGTTCACACCTGTAATCCCAGCACTTTGGGAGGCCAAGGTGGGAGGATTATTTGAGCCCAGGAGTTGGAGATCAGCCTGAGCAACATGGTAAGACCCAGTCTCTACAAAAAAATTAAAAATTAGCCAGGAGTGGTGGTGCATGCCTATAGTCCCAGCTACTCCAGAGGCTGAGGTGGGAGGATGACTTGAACACAGGAGGTCAAGGCTACAGTGAGCTATGATTGGGCCATTGCACTCCAACCTGGACAACGGTAAGACCCTGTCTCTAAAACTGAAAATAAATAAAATGCAAAATGTTTTTAAAAATCCCTGTGGACACACAGCCCCCACTGATTCAGAGCTCCCATTCTCTTACTGACATGTCCCTTCTTCCTCTGCTCATCTCTCTCTTTTTTTTTTTTTTTTTGACATGGTCTCAGTCTATTGCCCAGGCTATAGTACAGTGGCACAGTCTTGGCTCACTGCCACCTTCATCTCCCAGATTCAAGCAATTGTCCTGCTTCAGCCTCCTGAGTAGCTGGGAATACAGATGCCTACCACCAGGCCTGGCTAATATTTGTATTTTTTCCGTAGAGATGGGGTTTCACCATGTTGGCCAGGCTGGTCTCGAACTCCTGACCTGAAGTGATCCACCCACCTCGGCCTCCCAAAGTGCTGGAATTACAGGCATGAGCCACCGTGCCTTGTGCCTGGTCATCTCTTTTAAAGTCCCTGAGTCCTAGGCCAGAGGGTCCCTCTGTGTTCTCATAACCCCTTGGCTCCTTTGTGGAATCAGACTTGAGGAAATGCAGGCAGGAGAGGCGGGGGGCCTCTGCCCTCACTCCTCCTTCCCCCACCCTGCGACTCTTCCTTCCCCAGCTCCCACAGATCCCAGCTACACCTGTTGGGGTGAGAGCCAAGTCTTCCACAGCCCCCACTCCTCCTCCACAGGTGCCCCTCCTTCCCTCTTGGGATCTCCCTCCTGAGCGCGTCCCACACCTGTATTTGTTAATCAAACCATGGAGGACGCAGTAATTGCCCAGGAGAAAACACGGGTGCAGATATTAGGGAGCGCCGGGGCAAAAGCACTAAATGAGATTCTTGTTTTCCAAACAGAGCCCGAGATTTAATTACAGCCTTTCCAAGTGCTTATTAAAAACCCTTATTTTTTTCCTTATTGTTTTCCTGCATGGCGCATATTGAATCAGCCACTGCTGTTGTCTTGTTTTGGAGCATTCATAAAAAGAACCGATGTGGAAAATTGCAAACACAGATTGTACCCAAACAGTATCTTCTCCCTTTGCCTTTCTTCCTCTTCTTTCTTCCCGCTGAATAACAACATGGGAGAGTGTGTTCAGTGCACATCCGAGCCGTCTCAAACAGCCAAAGAGGGTCTTTTTGGCATTCAAAGACCACTTCTCCACCTTACTGAGAAATAGGAGCAGGCCAGAGGGAGCTAGGACCCACGTCCTGTGGGAAACAGGAGGAGACAGGTGCTCTGCAGACCTGCAATCATAGACCATTAAGGCCAAAAGGGTCCTCCACACAGTGGCCTCATCCTCCCATCACCAGTGAGGAATCTACTTGTCCAGAGAGGTGAAGTGATGGCGCCCAGACACAGCCAGTTCCTTCGCCTACCTGACCGGAGCGCTTTCTACTGAGGCAGCCCCCTTCACGCTTCTGGCATTTGCACCCAGAAGGATCTACGGACTCTTACAGTTCCTCCTCTGGAATGAGGGTTGGTCTCTCCATGCCTTCCCCTTCTCAACGGCAGCATCCCGTTTGGGTAGCCAGCCATGCTACTCCCAAGTAGCAACCCTGCTCCCAGAAGACCAGGTCCAGGGTTCCAGCGAGAGGCGATGCCAACCAAGAGCTCACGTGTGTAACTGCCTGCTTACCTCTGAATGACGCTGCCTCTCGGACAAACAGGTCTGTTTCCCAGCCTTTCTCAGGAAGTTTCCATAAGACAAAGTCTTAAGGAGGCACCTTAAGGACTCCTTGGGGGAAAGAGACGGGATCCCTTTGAGTGTCCTCAGGTCCCCACCAGAGCCTTTTCACCATGTGCCATCCTCGCTGCCCTCCCCTGCTTGCTCAATTTGGATCTAGAATCCAGGCTTCAGAGGAGAGGCAGCTCCTCCCCCCATGCCATCTTCCCTCCCTGCTGCTCAATTGGAGGGAATGAGGGGGCACTAATTATTGCCAATTTGGAGGAGTGATGCTAGCATGGGGGATGTATCTCATTGAATAATGGTTAAAATTCTGTTCCTCCTTTCTGTCCCCCACTCCTCGTCCCCCACCACCAGCAGCCAGCCTCCCAGCTTCCATTCTACTCATTAGCTCAAGTTGCCCTTGTTGGGTAGGAAGGGATGGGCAAGGCAGGGGTGATGGGGCTGGTGCCTTTTCCAGCCCCCTGATAGGGACCCTGCTGAACCCACAGCCTGTCACCCTCTGCTCGGATTCCTCCCAGGTGAGGAGGGGGTACCTGTGCTTAGATTACGAAGCCAAGACCTTGGCCATTTGATTCCAGAGGAGAACTCCTGGTTTCCTCCTAAACTTCACTTTTCTCTGGCCTTCCAATTCTATTTTTCAAGCTTACACAAAGTTGAGAGTTGAGTTGGAAGGAACTTTCTAAAGAGAAGACAACCAGCAGATTCTTTCATGGCTCTCCCATCCCCATGCAGAGTGGACGTCTAAAGTAGACCCCAAGGAGCCTCAAAACTCCACTGCGCCAGCATGCAGGGAACCTCACCCCTTGGACTATAAGCACACTCAAGGGGCTGGGTGAAGTGTGGCAAGACCAATAAAAACGAAAAAGCTGATATCTCTGCTGAAACTTCCCAAGTCTACTCTCACCAACAGAATCATGGAACTTCAGAGCAAAAAAGAAAACTATGTCAAATTTGAGGTTGATCTCAATTTCAATTTCAGCCTTCTGTTTCCAGAACTTGCAAAGCTAACAATGATACTTCCCAGAGCTTCTCATAGCTCAGCTCAGGCTTTGCTCATTAGCTTCATCTGTGCCAGGTTTGGGGACTGGAACCCAGAGGATGCCATCATCTCACTGCAGAGGTGCAGCCGGACAATCAACGTTGGAGGTGGCTGGATTCTGGGGTCCATGGTCTTGTCACCATCTTCAAGGGTATAATGATGAGAGTGGAGGCCACCACCATGACCGCAATTTTCTCACATGGTGGCCTTCAACTTTATTCTTCTGGCTCTTTCAGTGAATTTTGTAAAGATTTCATCCTCTGCAAAAAATTCCTTTCTGCTCAAAATACCTTGAGCGATATCTGTTTCCTGTTTTAAACCTTGACTGATACAGTGTCTTTGTATCCACTTAGCAGATGAAGTTCAAAGAGATGAAGTGACTTTCCCAAGGTCCCACAGCAACTTAGAAAGCACACCTGGGACCAGATTCCACTTTCCTCACTAACCCAGAGTTCATTCCACAGAAGAGTGAAGAAGACAGTAGTAGTCCTTTTAAAACTCCCCTTCCTTTCTCCCAGAAGTCCTCCTCCCCATCCCTAGCTCAGCGAGTGTGTGTGCATGTGAATGTGTGTGTAAACACACACAGGCATACCCATACGTGTGCCCTGGCACAGTCTAATGCAATGTGTCCCAATATTGACGTGCTATGTCCCTGGTACCACTGAAAGTCCAAGTGGCTCAGCTGTGCTTTGTACTGTGGCTCTATTAAACTTCTTTCAGGCAACAAGCTTTTATTTCATGGACGATTCGGAATCTCCATTCAGAGGAAATTGATGTTTTGCCAGGCATTTTCTCACTTGAGAGATAGCCAGAACTCACGGTGAGAGCAGATAAAGACGATGTAAGTCAGCATCTTCGAACAACAAATAAAAAAGCTGAACCTACGAGAACAGTCTCCGAAGGTAATGCTGCTAAAAACTGTGTCTCCTGGGGAAGCTGTCAACAGCCTGCCACATGGAGCCCCAGGGCATGGTCCGCCAGCCAAAACAAACTTCCACTGGCTCCCGGGAGTTCTGGATTTGGGTTCCCCAGCTGAACTCTGCTCGGACCTGATGAAGTTGTGTCTAGGCCTTTAGCTTGAACAGAGCTTCCTTCTAAAGGGAAAATTCATCTCACCTTTATGGAGGGGCAGTGATCATTGGCACAACAAACAGTGAAGAGTATATGAAGGAAGAGGGGGAAATAGAAGAAAAATCCCCTGGAAAGCAGAGTAACTGACCTTCAGAGAGTCTGTTATTTTTCTCTCTTCCTCCAGTTCTTTTCTGAATCTAAAATGTGTTGCATTAAAAGTATCAGCCTGGCCTGCTTTTAGAAGATTCGCCTGCTCTACCAGCCCCCGGCATAGGGCAGACCATCTCTCAGCAATTTCTTCCATCTAAGTCCTCCACTGTCCTCTCCACACACCACAGCTTGGTAAGCCCCAGAGTCATTTGTCCCCAAAGCCAACCTATCTAGCAGGCCTACTTATGGGAAAGTTTTGATTAGACTTAAACGAAATGAAAAATAAGGATAATTCAGGGGTGTGTGTGTGTGTGTGTGTGTGTGTGTGTGTTTGCTAATCTTCCTTTCTTGGGGAAATTGTGCTGTATTCAAGAATATTCCCTTCCTGGGAATAGTCCTTTTTCATGTTAAAATATCCTTTCTTTCATGAATTGGTAATAGTGGTTTTGCTGTTGTTGCGCTGCTGTTCTTTTAAGGTGGGGAGCAGGTGGTTTCTTTCCTTTTTCAACATTCGTGCTTAACAAAAGATGCCAGCTCCTTCCTGTTAGTCCCGGTTTGTTTGTTTGATTTTTTACTGGTCTGTGCCATGTAAAGACCTACAATAACCCCCCGCCTGTCCGCCTTGCCTTTGCAAGACCCGTGCAAAGGCCCCAGACAGATTCCTCCTTCTTCTTCCCTCTCCTCTAATTCCCTTTCCACAATGCAGCAGACGAATCAGAACTTGGAGGCTAAGGGCTCCAAGCTGGCTACCAACCCTTCCTAAGATAATCGTGAGGACCTGATATCCCATTATGCTCAGTGGAGCTGCCTACCCACCATCTTCTACCATCATTTTCCAGACATAAACCAACAGCTTTGATGTCAGCCTATTGAAAATCGCATCAGTCTCTGACCCAGGGAAGTTTCAAATTGTTGTTAAAAGGCTATTGGTGAGTATGTGAGATACGGCGTTCCATCTCAAAACCAAGCCTGTCCTCTCTTAAGAAGGCTGTCAGCTCCAAGTGAGGCAAGCGCCAGCCCAGCAGATACAACACACAATTAGGACTAGCTTCCTCTTTGCCTCTGCCCAAGCCCCCCACAGCCTGCAAATTTCCCTAGGCAGCTTCCTTCTGCCTCCAGCTTTATCCTGCTTGTAATTCAAATGCAAAATCGGCCAAAGAGAGGAGCACTGTGAGATCTGCTCCCTTCCTGGACCCCCTGCCCTAGATGGGTGCTCGTTGCAGCTAGTTCATGTGCAGGCTGCAGCCTCAAACCCTGCAGGCCTCCTCCCCAACAGGGCTCCCTCCATCATCCGGGCACCTCAGGGCTACAGGAATGGGGTCTCCATATAGAGGGGTCCCTGCCATCTCAATGAGTCTTTGCTACCTTCACCTTGCAGCCAACCACACCAGTAGGCTGCAGGGTCCCCCACTGTATACTTTTGTAATTCCCTAGGAGGTGAATTCAGCCACTAGATCTTCTGGCCCCAGTTTTTTTTAATCTCACATACATATTAACTCATTTAATGTGTACTATTACTATTGCCATTTTATACATAGGAAAATAAGGTACAGAAAGTTTAGGCCACACAACTAGTAGCTGGGAGAGCTGGATTTGAACCCCGCAGTCTGGCTCGAGAGTCCATGCCCTTAACTTCATAGTGCCACCCCTGTGCCTGGAACATGAGCATATCCTGAGATCCAGAGGTTTGGACAGAGGTAGGATCCAGGGAAAACAGTGACAAGAACGTATCTCCTGCCAGGCCCCACACAAGTCCTGCCAAGAGACCTCATAGAGTCTCAGGAATGTGGAAACAGCTCTGAAGCTCTATGAAAGCTGCTCACCTGCTCCAGGAAGCTGTGCTGAGGCCCTACCCTCTTGTAGTCAGTAAGAGCTTCAGAAGGACACCAGGAAAACCTCTAGAGGCAGTTCAAGGCGGGACCCTGACATCTTCCTCACCATCAAGGCCACCTTCCCAGACCCACCTCCAGCCTTAACTCATTCTCCAGGGTACCCTCAGATGACTCTGAGGCCCATAGAGTTTAGGGGACCACCTGACAAACAGTGGCGCATAGCAAGCCTCTGTGCAAATTACAAAAAGAAGCCTTTTGAGAGTAGACAAAGCCCTGTGGAAGCACCATGCAGTAGGAGGAATGAAATCTGCATTTGAGCCCCCACTAACGCCCCAGTGGTACCTTCATAACAACTGTGCACTGCTTTGGGGGAAGAACATTCCAGGTGCAGGGGACAGCAAGAGCAAAGGCCCAGAGGTGGGAAAGTGCCTGGCACCTCCCAGGAACAGCATGAGGCCTTGGTGGCTGGAGCAAAGGGAGCCACCCTCCGAGGCTCTAGCACATATGCCATGGAGTACAACCCGGCCATAAAAAAGAATGAAATCTAAAGTGCAATTAAATACATATATATATGTATGAAGAATGAAATCATGTTTTTTGCAGCAACAAGGATATAGCTGGAGGCCATTATCCTAAGCCAATTAACACAGAAATGGAAAACAATATCTCACCTGTTCTCACTCATAAGGGAGAGCAGTGAGAGGTGCCGGGGCTGAGTCATGCTGGGCTTTGAAAACCATCATGAAGGTTTCGGCTGTTCCCTGAGTGAGATGGGCCCATTGGAAGCCACTGGGCAGAGAAATAATATGATCTGAGTTACATATTTTTAAAAGTCACTCAGGTTACTGTGTTGAAATTGACATGGGAGGAAGACAGGAAAGCTGGGAGGCTTGTGCAGCATCCAGGCATGAAATGGGCATGGCCCAGACCAGGCAAGTGAAAAAGATGGGAAAGTGGCTGGAAAACTGCTCGCTTCTAAATCTGGATGACTGGATGTGGAGGATAAGAAAAGGAGTCAAGGAAGAATCGAAGATTTTAGGACCTATGCAATAAAAGGTAGATTTGCCATTTATTGAAATCAGGAAATTACAGGAGGAGCTGGTTTGGAATGAAGATGAGGAATTTGAGTTTGGACATGTTAACTTTGGGGTCCCTTTAGATACCTAAATGGAGGTGTCAAATAGTCAGTTGGAAAAAATTGACAACTGATAAAATATGGAAATGGTCAGTGTAGAGATGCTACTTAAAGCCATAACACTAAATGAAGTCACCAAGGGAGTGAGCACAGGGCAAGACAAGAATAGAAACTGAGCCTTCAATGGCTGAAAGTTGGGAAGATGAGGAGGAACTAACAAGAGTCTGAAAAGGAAAGGCCAGGCGAGGTGGCTTACACCTATAATCCCAGCACTTTGGGAGGCCAAGGTGGGAGGATCACTTGAGGTCAGGAGTTTGAGATCAGCCTGGGCAATGCAGTAAGACCCATTTGTACAAAAAGTTTGAGGTTTTGAGGTTGCAGCGGGCTATGATTGCACCAGGCTGGGTGACAAAGGAAGACCCCATCTCTAAAAAAAAAAAAAAAAAGAGTCTGAAAAGAAGCCACCAGCAAACAAAGCAGCAGGAGGTGTATCGAAGTCAAGTAAAGTGTTTTGAAGAGGGAAAGCTGTTGCCGACAGGTCAAGATGAAGATGAGGAAGAAGACCTGCCATTGGACTTAGCTAATATCCTGCCACTTATTCGCTGAGTAGTCTCAGATGAGTTCATGCAACTCTGTAGGCACCATTTTCTCCATGGTAATAACATAGTACCTGCCTTGTTGGATGGTTATGATGAGCTGCTGTCAAAAACAGAAAATAAAGTACCTGTCACCATGCCCAGCACATGGCAAACACTCAACAAATGGTGACTATGAGTAGAATTAGATATTCCGCTCATTGTTCTGCTCTTCTGTTCTTAAGATATCAAAAGGAAGAAACGAAGAGGAAGACAGGTTCTCAGGAGAAAGAGCTTCAGAGATCTTTTCTAGCTTCTTTTTCTTAGGCTTTGAAACATTGTTCTAATGGTTTCCCACCAGGATGTCACCAGAGCCCGACAAGGGGGCCAGTGATTAATAGGGAGACAAGCAGAATATAATGTCACAGGGAGAATCCCAGCAGCGTCCCAGAATCTCACCACCACAGAAGGCACCACTGAAGCAGAGCAGTCATAAATAAGAATCAAGGTGGATGTGGAGGGAGGGGGCTGGGAGGAGGCTCCCCTGGATTCTATCCTGGAGGTTCACTACTGAAGCACCCGATGATATAAGAAGCCCTCACAAATGCTTATACACCATTGGTAGGAATGTAAATTAGGTCAGCCCCTATAGAAAGCAGTTTGGACATTTCTTAAAAATCTGCAAATAGCTACCATTCAAGCCAGCAATCCCATTACCAGGTATCTACCCAAAGGAAAATAAATCATTCTACGAAAAAGACCTGCACTCTACATTCATTGCAGCACTGTTCATAATAGCGAAGGCCTGGAATCAACCTAGGTTCCTATCAATGGAGGAATGGATCAAGAAAATGTGGTACACATATGCCATGGAGCACAACTCAGCCATAAAAAAGAATGAAATCGTGTTTTTTGCAGCAACGTGGATATAGCTGGAGGCCATTATCCTAAGCCAATTAACACAGAAATGGAAAACAATATCTCACATGTTCCCACTTATAAGTGGGAGCTAAACATTGGGTACACATGAACACAAAGATGGGAACAAAAAGGCCAGACATGGTGGCTCACACCTGTAATCCCGGCACTTTGGGAGGTCAAGGAGGTGGATCACCCGAGGTCAGGAGTTTGAGACCAGCCTGGATAGCATGGTGAATCCCTGTCTCTACTAAAACTGCAAAAAAAATTAGCTGGGCATGGTGGTGGTCACCTGTAATCCCAGCTACTTGGGAGGCTGAGGCAAGAGACTTGCTTGAATCCGGGAGTTGGAGGTTGCAGTGAGCCGAGATTGCACCATCGCACTCTAGCCTGGGCAACAGAGTGGGACTCCATCTCACAAAAAAAAAAAAAAAAAAAAGATGGGAACAAAAAACATCAAGGGCTCCAAAAGTGGGGAGGCGGGAAGGAGGGTGAGGGCTGAAAAGAAGCCTCCTATTGGGTACTATGTTCATCATTTGGGCAATGGAATCAATAGAAGCCCAAACCTCAGCATCATGTAACATACCCTTATAACAAATCTTCACAGGCACCCCCTGAATTTAAAATTTAAATTAAAAAAGAAGCCCTCACAGAGCTGAGAGCCCCATTTGTTTCCATGACATTCTCAGGGGTAGCTCTGAGGTACCCCTCATAAGCCCCCCAGCCTCTCCCAGAAAACTCCCTCCTGGGTGACAAAGCCCCTCTGCCTGGGATCTGCCTGCTGCCCACCCCTTCACAAGTGCAGCACCTCCCTGCCCTTTGGATCTCAGATGGCAAGGCTACCATATACATCCCACAGGGGCCCTTAAGACTTCCTGGCTCCCACCAGGTCAGAACTCAGACCTGCCTCCTGCTAGGGCTGCCTGGCCTCACTGCCCAGCCTACCAGGGTGACATGGCTGGACACATAGAAAACAATTCTGTTTTCCTCAGCTCTGTGTCAGAGTCACAAACTCCTTTACTCATTGCTGCATTTTTGCCTCTATCTCTTCCAATCTGCCAGGCCAAACCCAAGCCCTCTTTGGGTTGCCATGGCAACTCTCTTTACAATTACGTTTGCCTTGACCCTGGAGCCAAGGGACTAGAGCCTGTGCTTGTAAGTCTTTGGGGTGTCTGTCAAAGAAGCCAGCAGACAGGGTGGACATGGACGTGAGATCACAGGTAGAGGAGGCACTTGCCCTGTTGGGAGCTTCTTTGCTATTTCTGCAATAAAAAATTAGAGTACCCAAATAAGAAACAGGACATTTCTCAAATCTGTTTACTTTTCCCTGGTCTTGTCTGCCATTAGCCCAGTCCAGGCCATCAGCTTCTCTTCCCTGGACTAGGCCAGTGACAAACAGGATAGGAGGCAAACAGGAAGCAACCTCATAGCTGGTCCCCCAACTCAAGGCCCAGACCCCACCTTCCATTCTCCACCTAAAGCCAAGCATTGTTTTGTAGCTGGGAAATGCAGCCCAGCCCCTGTTGGACACATGCCAGAAATGCCTGTTGTCCTCAAGATAAAGGCCCTTCAAGGTTCCAGGCCCTTCATGCTCAGGCTCTGGCCACCTCCTCAGTGCCCACTATCCCTTCATCCACACCCTCACAAACCCTGCCCTCTGTGATCCCATTACCCTGAACTTTCTCTCCTTTGGCCTTTGCACATACAGTCTGATACGGTTGGGCTGTGTCCCCACCCAAATCTCATCTTAAATTATAGCTCTCATAATTCCCACATGTCATGGGAGGGACCCAGTGGAAGGTAACTGAATCATGGGGGCAGGCCTTTCCCATGCTGTTCTTGTGATAGTGAATAAATCTCACAAGATCTGATAGTTTTACAAAGGGGAGTTTCTCTGCAAATGCTCTCTCTTCTTGCCCGCCATGTAAGATGTGACTTTGCTCTTCATTCACCTCCTGCCATGATTGTGAGATCTCCCCAGCTATGTGGAACTGTGAGCCAATTAAACCTCTTTTCTTCATAAATTACCCAGTCTCAGGTATGTCTTTATTAGCAGCATGAAAATAGACTAATGCACTGTTCCTTCTGCCTAGCTTGCTCAGCCCCTTTGTCTAGTTAATTCCTGCCCAGCCTTCAGGGCTCAGTTTAGTTTTCACTTAGTTATCCAGAAAGCCTTCTCTGGTAGCCACCAGCAACTAAGCTGGGTGCCTCTGAGTCCCCTCCCATGGCCGCTTATCCCTCCCCTCTTTGAAGCTGTATCATTTGTACTGTGATTCTCTGTGGGCTGTTCCGCCTCTCCACTGACTGTCAGCTCTCTGAAGGCAGGGATGGCTGGTTTTGCTCACATCTCTATCCCTAACACTAAGCCCCTGAGAGGACACAAGAGCCAAGGAGTTTTGTGTGTAAATGAATGAATGGGAAGATGGGAGAAATCTCTGCATATGTGGCTGTCACTATATATATCATTTCAACTACAGAACGTTAATGAAAGTTTGCTGAATGGTACTTCTCCAATTGCCTTAGTTTGCAGAGTCACAGCTAAGGTCTTAAATCCAAAACTAATGGCATGAAGTGTTCCCTACATTCTTAAGGAAGCTGCCAGAAACTTATAAGAAGGCCTTCCCAATGAAATCAAAACTACAATGAGATGCCATCTCATGCCAAGTAGAATGGCAATCATTAAGAAGTGAGGAAACAACAGATGCTGGAGAGGATGTGGAGAAATAAGAAAGCTTTTACACTGTTGGTGGGAGTGTAAATTAGTTCAACCATTGTGGAAGACAGTGTGGTGATTCCTCAAGGATCTAGAACCAGAAATACCATTTCACCCAGCAATCCCATTACTGGGCATATACCCAAAGGTTTATAAATCATTCTATTATAAAGACACATGCACACATATGTGTATTGCAACACTGTTCACAGTAGCAAAACCTTGGAACCAACCCAAATGCCCATCAATGATAGACTGGATAAAGAAAAGGTGGCATATATACAACATGGAATACAATGCAGCCATAAAAAGAATGAGTCATGTCCTTTGCAGGGACATGGATGAAGCTGGAAACCATCATTCTCAGCAAACTGACACAAGAACAGAAAACTGAAGACTGCATGGTCTCACTCATAAGTGGGAGCTGAACAATGAGAACACATGGACACAGGGAGGGGAACATCACACATGGGGGTCTGTTGGAAGGTGGGAGCTAGGGGAAGGATAGCATTAGGAGAAGTATGTAATGTAGATGATGGGTTGATGGGTGCAGCAAACCACCATGGCACATGTATACCTATGTAACAAACCTGCACATTCTGTACATGTACCCCAGAACTTAAAGTATAATTAAAAAATAAAAAAAAAGAAGGCCTTCCCTCCAACTACAATCACACCTGCCATCCCTATGGGAGAGGAGGAAGAAGCTTCCCAGAATCAAAGTCAAGTGAAGGAGCTCCAACATAACCCTCTGTAGAGACAGGGAGTACCTGGATCTCATTCAATCCCAGGAGGAGAAGGTCTGCTGGGTCTGCCCCACATCTGTTTGAATATTTCCTCCCCATCACAGCAATGCTCTGAGAGGCCATGTCAAGCTGGGCAGCGGGAGGGGTGGAGCCCTGAACAGATGCAAGATTGAGAAGTAAATTCTAAGCTGGTGTAGACCAGGCTGCTTTTTAGTTTCTCGAAGTGTCTGGAAAGCCAGGGCTCCGCCTGAGACGTCATTAGGGCACAGGAAGGGAAACTCATCCTGGTGTCCTTGTATCCTTTCAGTTCAAACTGTTCAATAAATGAATTCCATCAGGAAAGAGGGATTTGTGAATCATTCATGTTTAGAGAAATAAGATAGTTGAGGAATCAAATTAGGAAAAAGTTCCTCCCAAGCGCTGGAGATGAGCTTTTAGGCCTCCACAAAGCCCTGGGAGAATCCCCTCCTCTTCCTCTCTCTGCCTCTCTGTTATTTCCTTGCTGTCTGGTTTTTGTTATTATTATTATTATTATTGGTTTTTGGTTTTTGTTTTGAGCTGGGGGTCTCACTATGTTGCCCAAGCTAACTCAAGTACTCTTCCCACCTCAGCTTCCCAAGTAGTGGAGACTACAGGTGTGCACCCCTGCACCTGGCTTCCCATGTTATTTTGATTATAAAATATGAAGCCTCTGGATGGAGGTTCAGCATTAGAAATCAGGCATCCAAATGCTGAATCTACACCAATGCTACTTCCAAATAACAAGAGAAGAGGTTACAAATGGGTGCAACATCTGGCTAAGGTGTTTTCCCCCATTATTCATTAAAATGTGTGCTTTGGCATCCTGAAAGCACACCATGTACCCAAATTCAAAACAAGTCTGACTTAGCTAGCACACATGGTACCCCCGGTCCTGCCTGACTTTGGATAAGAGCACAGCTCACAGCTCTGAATCCTGAGATCATATTTCTGCCCCAGCCAGAAAATCTAAGCAGCCTGCACAACAAACCCCAATCCAAGAGGAAAATTTAATTCCTCTTTGGTTCTTAAAATGATCTGGGTTTCTCTTTCCTCTTCTTCCCTCTTCCCTGCCTCCAGCTCCTTCATTCCAAGTATTTATGACATCATAACTCATTAACATTCCTCCCAGGACAGCTTTAATAAATATGTTGGGGGAGCCTTTGCTTAGATATTAAATATTAAATTTATAAGACATATCATCCTCCTAATTAAGTTGAATGTAGTCTTGTGCATTAAATTAGGAGAAAGAGAGAGGGTACAAAGGACAGCCATGGACACCAAGAAGCCCGGGAATCTGGCTACAGAGCTTGGCCATTTTTAAATGCTGGCTGCTCCATTGTCTACTCCTCCGGACAGATAGCCTGACAGCATCTCTAAAGCACAAACCCACAAGGCAGGAGGGTGGCTTGAGGCCAGGAGTTCGAGAGCGGCCTGGGCAATGTAGTGAGACCCCATCTTTACAAAAATAAAAATAGACAAATTAGCTGGGCATGAAGGCCTGCACCTGTAGTCATAGCTACTCAGGAGACTGAGGCAGGAAGATTACTTGCGCCCAGGAGTTTCAGGTAATAGTGAGCTCTGATTGCAGCACTGCACTCCAGTCTGAGTCTCAAAACCTATCTCAAAACAAAAAATACCTTTATTCCAGTATTTTTGTTTTTGAGACAGGGTCTCAAAACTCCAAAAACTGTCAAATACTTATGGCAAACATACCATAGGAGGCCCTTTTAATATTCCTTCAGAACGGCCGGGCACAGTGGCTCACACCTGTAATTCCAGCACTCTGGGAGGCCGAGGCAGGTGGATCACAAGGTCGAAAGATTGAGACCTTCCTGGCCAACACAGTGAAACCCCATCTCTACTAAAGATACAAAAATTAGCTGGGCGTGGTGGAACGTGATTGTAGTCCCAGCTACTCAGGAGGCTGAAGCAAGAGAATCACTTGAATCCAGGACATGCCAGTTCACTCCAGCCTGGAGACAGAGCAAGAATCCGTCTCAAAAAAAAAAAAAAAAAAAGTCCTGCAGAAATCAGAACCTCAAGCCACACTTAGTAGTGCACACCTATAGTCCTAGCTACTTGGGAGGCTGAGGCAGAAGGATCACTTGAGCTCAGGAATTTGAGGCTATAGTGAGCTATAATCACACCACAGCACTCCAGCCTGGGTGACAGTGAGATCCTGTCTCTAAAAAAAATATTAAGAATATAGCACAAGCCCAGAGAGGGGTCCTGGTTGTTTGGCTCTAGGGTGGGCTGATGGGGACTGCATGTGCTTAAGGAATTTGCAGCAGAGGCTCAGGAGAAGGGAAAAGTCTTCTAGGTGGGGGAGAACTAAGCAGAGTGTGCATAAGTGGGCAACACCCAGAGAGACAGATGGCATAGAGACATTCCAGAGAGGTCAGCCAGGGCAAAGAGGAAAACCATAAACAGATATGACGTCATCGGCTCACTCAGAGGTAAGGTTATATCCTATGCTGGGAAGCACCCCAGGCCGAGAAGCCGGACAGAGAGAACAAAGCAGTCTCCTTTCTGATATCTTCAAGTGCTCCAGTCACTGCTGGAGAAAAGATACCGATTTTGTGAAGAGAAGTCCTTGCCTACCTGTGCCTTCATGTGACTTTGCTGGGTCTGGCTGCTGCTTTCCTGCCAATCGATGGGAAGTGGCCGCTGACTGATGCTAGCTTTCACTGGTAATGGGAAAGTCTACAGCCTCTGGCCCTTTCTATGTAGGAGAAAAGCAGAAAAGTGCTCAGAATCCTAAATGGGAAAACAGATCAAAAGGAGGGTGGGGCATCATGGAGACAAAGAAGGGGTGGTTAGCTATTCCACTCCCTAAAAGGTGGGACCTAGGCAGTCTTTGCTGCTCAAAGCTGGGTCAATGAGCAGCTGCTGCTAAGCTCAAAATAAATTTGAAAAACTGAGGAACTACCACCCTCTCTGGAGCAAGGGAAGGCAGGGACAGCTCAGCTTGGATTAGGGCTTGAAGCTATGAAACACAAAGAAAATGCCAACTTCTTAGTGCAGCAGAGGAAACAGGACTGGTCTGATGAGGGATCAGGCTGGCTTTGGGGAGCTGAACCAATGCTCGCAGAGCTGAAGCTTTTCTGCAGAAGACACATGCAGGATGATGCATCTCTCCTGTGCATCTGCAATGCCCACCTGGAAGCTAACTGGATGAGAAGTAGACTCAGCAGTATGATCACAGAAATGCTTTATAAATATGCATGGAAAATCCTGAAAGGAAATACACCCAAGCATTTACTGTGACTCTCGCAAGGTCATGCAATTGTGGGCGACTTTTAATTTTCTCGTTAAAATTTTATCTATCTTCCCCATCAGGGCACCCCCTTAAATTATGTCATTATTCTGAAGAGCCCATGTGCTATCAATGCTTAAGCTTGCAAGCACTTGTTGCATTTGAAATGATCAGTCTGAAATCACGTTATCAATAACTTCCTACGAGAAAGTCCGGAGAAGGCAGACACAGGCTGTGACCACAAGAACAGCTCCAGACAGACCCTCAGAGACAGAAGGCTGGTGAGTAGACACTGGGTCAGCTGGTCAATATCCTTGGAGCCATGCCCAGCTCTCTGCACCTGGAGATTGCAGGTGGAAATAGCACCAAGAAAGGAAGCCTTTGCCAAGAATGAGGACAAGCCAAGAAGTCCAAGAATGCAAAACATCAGTCATAAGAAGTTCCACTTGACAAGCTGACCCTCTGTCTAGGAAGGGCCTCTGATATATGGGGGCTAGGGAGGGTATGGAATTAAAGAGATATGTGCACATGAGTGGCGCACACTTGGGCCTGATGGGAGACAAAGCAATTAGCCCAGAAAAAGGACAACAGGACAAGGGAGTGGGAAGGCCTGACACAGAGCCTAGCCTTTCCCAAGTTCATTGTCAGGGATAAGCTCATTTGAGCTGGGCTCCATCAGGGAGCTCGTGAAGACACCCAAGCCCTTTGGCATTTCCACTGACATCTGCATCCATTATGTTTGTTCATGTTTTTGGGGAATTGAATTTTAGACTCCAGAACTAAAAAGCTCAGAGATAACAGGATTAGAGCATTTCCTGTGCCTTCAACACAGGCATGCACAGAATCACAGCAGGAAGGTGAGTTCGCCCAGAGAGAGACCTCATCCCCCAGGGTCACTTCACAGGGACATGTAAGCTGCCATCTTCAAAAGCTTTGGCTCCTGGATCCTCTCAGCAGCCCCTCCTTCATCTTCCAGCCCCCAAGAAGCAGCTTCAAAGGTACAAGGGGGACAGGGCAGGAGTAATGTCAGCATTCTTTCTGACCACCCACACCAACCTCTGACCACAGGACTGACTGGATATCAGTCAGTGGCACCAAAGTGGACAAGTTTGCCATGTCCCCTCCAGCATCAGAGATCACATGGGTGGTATACATGTTTGTCTTCATTCATTCTATAATTTTTTATTGAATATCTGACGGCAGGCCACAAGACAGACAAAGACAAGGTCACTACTGTCACAGAATTGCATCCTAGTGGAAGACAGAAAAAATATATAATAAGGACATAAGTTAGCAAAGCCTTATCTCCCCAACCTCTTAAGGTTAGAGAGTCCCAGGACTCAGTCCTTGCATTACCTCTCTTTTTTATTTATACCCACTGATGACTCCCATACAAATGGCTTAGCCCAAGTATCATCTCAGAACTTAGACGCTACCCAAGTGTCAATTCAGTATTTCCATATGGAGATAAATATATATAAAATATATAAATATATATAATATATAATAAATAAAATATATATAAAATATATATATTTTATATATAATATACTTTTATATTATATATAAAAGTTAGGTCCTATAATATACTTTTATATTATATATAAAATATATAATATATAAAATAATCTGTAATATACATAAAGTCAAATTTGACAAATTCAAAACTGAACTCAAAAATCTTCATAAATTCACTCCCCATATAAATTTGCCATCTCCGTTAATGGCAATACAATCCTTTCAACTGCCCAGGTCTAAAATTTTGAAGTCATTCTTGACTGGTCTGTTTTCCACATATCCTATATTCAAGTTCTTAAGAAATCCCACTGGTGCTACCTACGGAATACAGTCAGTTTGTCACTTAGTAGCCCGAGGGATCCTGCAGGGTGGGTGTCACATCTCAGGAATTGGACAGTGTGGCATGGACAGCCTGGGCATGGACGGCCACTGCAGGTGGCCATGCAAAGTGGGAGCATCCAGGTCCTAACACTAAATCCATTCAATAGGGCACAATAGAGAATGGACGAGGGCTTCTGCTATAGGGGCCAAGAGGAAAGGCTCTGTCCAGCAGGCATCTCTGTATTCCAGGGGAACAACAACCTCTGGCAAGAGTCCAAGTAATAGTCAGTGAAAGAGAATCCAAGACAGGGAGATGAGATGTTCTAGGGAGAGAACGTCCAGCCACAGGGATGTTTGGCCAGTGATTCCCAGAAAGCAGGAGAGCAGCATGGAGAGGAAAGGGGATCCCACCACTGTCCTTAAGAAAGTGCTCAGGTCTCTGTTCTCAGTTTATTCCAACCCTGAAGGGAATCCAAGACTCTCCTCTCTGCCTCTATCTCCAGGACCAATGATCTAGACTGAGACCAAAGACACTATCAGGCCAATGTGATAGGAAGGATAGACACAGACAGGAAAGGTAAAGGACTGACATGGGAAATTCTCACTCTCATGACTCTGGAATGTAAGGGTCTGGGCCTCTTAGCCTTTCCTTTAAATGCTATGTGCACCATCTTGTTTCTTGACCTCCCAAGAGAGCTGTTATAGTAAAACTGACCCAGGACTTCCTCCCACCCCTTTTTCCATGTCCCACTCCCTAAACAAGAACTGAGGTGGGGGCAAGGGAAAGGAGGCCTGAGCAGGAAAGCTTAGGCCCGGATGCAAGGGGACCTACCCACTCTGTATGTGGTCTAAGTTGCTTTAGTAGAACCTGGGATTATACCTAGAGCTTTAGGGCCAAATTGTAACATAGTGCATATTTGTGGGTTATATAGTTGATATGATTTGGCTCTGTGTCGCCACCCAAATCTTACCTTGAATTATAATCATCCCCAGGTGTCAAGGGCAGGACCAGGTGGAGATAACTGGACCATGGGGCAGGTTCCCCATGCTGTTCTTGTGATAGTGAGTGAGTTCTCATGAGATCTGATGGTTTTATAAGGGGCTTCCCCCTTCACTTGGTTTTCATTCTCTCTCCTGCTGCCCTATAAAAAGGTGTCTTCCACCATGACTGTAAGTTTCCTGAGGCCTCCCCACCCATGCAGAACTGTGAGTCAACGAAACCTCTTTTCTTTATAAATTACCCAGTCTCAGGTATTTCTTCATAGCAGTGTGAGAATAGACTAACGCAATAGTCAACATATATCTGCCTACAGAATCTGGCAGGACAGAACATAGTTTGGCATTCTGACTAGCTCTTCTTCGGAGTCACAACTAATGTTTACAGTATAAGGCATGATGTGTGCTTGGCCTGCCTATCTATTTAGAAGACTAGACTATAGGGAATGAGTCTGCAGCCTCTTATTGTCGGACAGTCAATGCCACGTCCATTTGCACTGGTTTAAACTCTCTCTAAAGCCCCAAATGCAAATACACAGACACGAAAAGCCCAAGTCCCCAGGAGTCCATCTGTCTGCATCAACAGTAGCCTCCCCACTCCCACTCTCAGCACCACCATCCATAGAGCAAACTCTGTGTCATTTTGCTCCTATCTTCAGCTCTAAAGCCACCCACGGCCTCTCCCGCCTCCCTTTCCCATCCCTCCATCCCCTGCTTTCTGCTTCTTGGATTTCCCAGGCAACAGCGTGCAGTCAACACCATCCCATACAGAAGCTGCCTGAACATCACATCCTGAGCATCCTAGAAAGGAAATGTAGGTAGTAGGTTGAAGCTGGCAGCCACTCACTCTGTTTTCTCTCAGATCCCCACTCTAGCTGTCTTGGAACTCTCTGATTAACTCCCACATTGGCTGGTAATTTATCAGTAAGCTTTGGCAGAGCCTCCGTATGGAAAGCTCTGGGATGAAGCCACGTTCTGCCTGGTGAGAATGGGAACCCCACAGAAGGGGGCCTCAGGTGGACAGCAAGTTACAGAAGTGCTCACTTCCCAAGGCCTTTCACACCGAGCGAGGCTTTCCTTCTGGGCATGCAAACTCCTATGGATAGCTATAATCATTTACTCAGAGGGGTAGCACACTTCTAATCCATGTATAGGTGTATATGTGTGTGTTTCTGCACGTGGGAGAGGAGGGATCAGACACTATCATCAACATCATTTAATATAATCACACTACCCTGGGAAGTATCCAGCCTATGAACAAGTATGAAATAAAAATGTCTGTGTGTAGACTTAGCCTAGGACAAAAGTCACCAAAATAGAAGGAAACGGCCTTGGTGGCCACTTGATTTTTATCCTAGTCACCTATTTTTATCCTGGAAAAACAAAAGCATTCAGGCCAGACGTGGTGGCTCATGCCTGTAATCCCAGCACTTTGGGAGGCTGAGGCGGGTGGATCACCTGAGGCTAGGAGTTCAAGACCAGCCTGGCCAACATGGTGAAACCCCATCGCTACTAAAAATGCAAAAATTAGCCTGGCATGGTGGCACATGCCTGTAATCCCAGCTACTCAGGAGGCTGAAGCAGAAGAAGGGCTTCAACCCAAGTGCAGTGAGCCAAGATTGTGCCACTGCACTTCAGCCTGGGTGACAGAGCAAGACTCTGTCTCAAATTTTTTTTAAAAAATGGAAAAACAAAAGCATTCTAATCAAATGTCTGCTTGAGAACAATTTTCAGATTGGCTGAGACATTTTACTTATTGTTGCTCAGAATTGAGTGCAGCCTTGAGGGAATGGCAATTCATCTTCTCTGGATCAATGTATTCTTACTCTTTAACAATGATTAGCAATTTATATCTATGCATGAGAAGCAGACAAATATGACAAGGTCCTGCCTTCACTGTTTTTGGTCTTCAGAAACATCAGTTAAAACTTTCTTTTTATGCATATTCAAACCAGATATTGGATACTATGTAGATTCTTCCTAAAAAAATGAATGAATTGACTTCAGTTTCTAGCAATGTGGCAGAAAAATAACCTCCTATTACCAAATACTAAGAAACAGTGGCTAAAAAAAAAAAAAAAAAAAAACAAAGTCCTTAAAATGCATGGCTGATCTCATAAGAAAAGAAAACTCCTAGAGACAAAAAAAAAAAAGGAAGCTGAGAACTAGAGTGGAGTGGCGCTGATGCAATGCCTGTGCTTAAAGCATTGGCAGGATGAGACACAAAGCCTTGGGCCTGGATAAAATGGGGAGGCAGACCTGAAAAATCATGCTCCTTGAAGTTTTATGGTCTTTGTGCAAAGGTAAAATAAAAATATAGAAACCAGTCTATATTTTTCTGTGACTGGGGCACAGAATCCCATCTATCTGGACTGGGGCACAGAAGCCTGTCTATCTGGACTGGGGATCTGGGTAGCCAAGAAACATCTGCTTACCAATTCATAAGCACAGGCCTGCCCTACACTATCTGCATTGTCTCAGAGCCTCACAATTAAGAAAGCCACATAAAAGCAGCCCCTTCTATTAATGCCTTGAGCACAAGATAGAAACAAATGTAAACCATCTCTAGAAGGAATATACTTTTATATACGTTGCACAGAATATCACTAAGAAAGCTCCATAAATGAAAGCTGGTACTCCCAAATTGCAAAACACATAAGGACAGAAGACAGAGGGAACAGGAGTTATAAGAAACAGCAAATAACAGAATTTGACCCACAGGATTTTTAGTTAATAGAATTGTTCAATGCAGAGTGTAAAATCAAAAATGCAAATTCATTGGTAATATAAAAGAAAGGGTCAAAAACAAGAAAAAAGCAAGGTTTTTAAAGTGACATAAAATTTCTATAAAGAAATAATATAGTTATTGGCCAGGCATGGTGGCTCACACCTGTAATCACAGCACTTTGGGAGGCAGGCCAAGGTAGAAGGATAGCTTGAGCCCAGGAGTTCGAGACTATCCTAAGCAACACAGTGAGACTCCATCTCTACAAATAATTTTTAAAAATTAGCTGGGTGTGGTGGCACACACTTGTGGTCCCAGCTACTCGGGAGGCTGAGGTGGGAGGATCACTTGAGCCTGGGAAGCAGAGGTTGCAGTGAACCAAGATTGTGCCACTGCACTCCAGCTTGGGCAACAGAGAAAGACTGTCTCAAAAAAAAATTATTAAAAAATGAGAAATAATCGTTATTAAATTTTATAGAAACTTGGATCGATTTTCCTTCTTTAAAAAATGCTAGATAATTTCTTTCTTTCTTTCTTTCTTTCTTTCTTTCTTTCTTTCTTTCTTTCTTTCTTTCTTTTTTTTTTTTGAGACACTTTTGCTCTTGTTGCCCAGGCTGGAGTGCAGTGGCACAATCTCAGCCCACAATTTTCTTTCTAAAAACCTCAAATAGCTGGCAACTAGGGGATTGTCAGGCCAAAATCTATATGACAGAGAAAATCAACAATCTTTAATTTACATTTGTTCTGAGGGCGTTTGCCAAGCCAAAAGAACTTCAATCTTAAGTTTACTTGGCTTCACGAGGCTTGGGAGACAAGAGACAAAGCCCAAAGCCTGCCCAACATGGGTAATCTTACAGTGAATCTCCTTCCATAAGGTTGGGAGCCCAAAAAGCTACCCTCAAAATACACCTTAAATAGAAATAAGCCCAGCCCACCCTCACACTCCCAGGGGACCACATGAAAAGTTGCCTTGGTACAGAGAAGAGCAGGAACTAAAACACTAACAAAAAAAACCCATTACTGAAAAACTGAAACCATAAGTCAGATTTTTCAGTCCATTTCAATGGCCCAAATAACTTCAAACAATGAATTCAGCTTAAAGAGAACTGGTATCAGTAGTGTTCTTAAGCATATGGAAGAAGTAAATGAAATCCTGTCTGTAAAAATGAACTTTCAGCCTAGGCCTCAAAGAAATACCACAAATAAATACCTACAAAAAATGTACAGCTTATAGTCAAAAATAACCAAGCACAAAAGCAAGCAAAGCACCATGAATAAAAATAGCAGAAACAATATGCAGCAGAAACAGATCAGCAAAGGCATTATACACTTAAATTAAAAGGTATCATGGGCAGAAAGCTGAAACTGGACCCCCTCCTTACACCTTATACAAAAATTAACTCCAGATGGATTAAAGACTTAAGCATAAGACTTAACACCATAAAAACCCTAGAAGAAAACTTAGGCAATACCAATCAATACGTAGTCATAGGCAAGGACTTTATGACTAAAACACCAAAAGCATTCGCAACAAAAGCCAAAATTGACAAATGGGATCTAATTAAACTTAAGTGCTTCTGCACAGCAAAAGAAACAATCATTAGAGTGAACTGGCAACCAACAGAATATAAAAAAATTTTTGCAAGCTATCCATCTGACAAAGGGCTAATATCCAGAATCTACAAAGAACTAAAACAAATATACAAGAAAAAAACAAGCAACCCCATCAAAAGTGGGCAAAAGACATGAACAGACATTTTTCAAAAGGAGACATTTATGTGGCCAACAAACATGAAAAATGATCATAATCACTAGTCATTAGAGAAATGCAAATCAAAACCACATTGAGATACCATCTCACTCCAGTTAGAATGGCGATCATTAAAAAATCTGGAAACAAAAGATGCAGGAGAGGATGTGGAGAAATAGGAACGCTTTTACACTGTTGGTGGGAGTGTAAATTAGTTCAACCATTGTGGAATACAGTGTGGCATTTCCGCAAAGATCTAGAAATAGAAATACCATTTGTCCCAGCAATCTCATTACTGCATATATACCCAAAGGATTATAAATCGATCTAATATAAAGACCCATGCACATGTATGTTCACTGTTGCACTGTTTATAATAGCAAAGACTTGGAAAAAACCCAAATGCCCATCAATGATAGACTGGATAAAGAAAATGTGGTACATATATACCACGGAATACTATGCAGCCATAAAAAAGGATGAGTTCATGTCTTTGCAGGGACATGGATGTATCTTAAAACCATCATTCTCAGCAAACTGACACAAGAACAGAAAACCAAACACTGCATGTTCTCACTCATAAGTGGGTGTTGAACAATGAGAATACATGGTACAGGGAGGGGAACATCACACACTGGGGTCTGTTGGGGAGTAGGGGGCTAGAGGAGGGATAGCAGGGTGTGGAGAGATTAGGGTGGGATAACATTAGGAGAAATATCTAATGCAGGTGACTGGGGGATGGAGGCAGCAAACCACCGTGGCATGTGTATACCTACGTAACAATCCTGCAAGATCTGCACATATATCCCCCCAGAACTTAAAGTAAAATTTAAAAAAAAGAGAGAAATCACTTTATTCATTTTTGCATTTCTTTTGCCTGGCACAGAAATGAAACAACACCAAAAATAAAAACAATGCTTGCTGAAGAGTGAATTTTCAGCTGTACTTTCCTCTCTATTTCAGTTTGTCCAAAATGATATTGCCAATTATTTTCTTCTTGAAAACAATTCTGATTTTGTTAGTCAATCAAAACCATTAGTTGCTTTATACTACCTATGGAATAAGGGTCTACATTCCTGAGACTGATATTCAAGAATCCCAGACAACCTACATTTCCAACCACGAAATGAGTGGTATATCTAACAAAATAGCTTCACTACTGACTCCCTAAACCTGATGTCTATGTCAACTGAAAACCAGTGTTCCTTCCTTTTTCCATACGGTCCAATCCTACTTATTTGGTAAGATCCAGGGAAACACCTTCCCCTTTCCAGAGACCTTCCTGATTTCCCAGCTAAATGCATTCACTGTCCTGTCTGTATCTTTGTTATGGCTCGCAGCACTTTCTATACATTATTATAGTAATTTATGTAAATATCAAACTTTGTTTGGGGTAGGATCTGTATTCCTCATGAACCTAGCCCAGTCCTTAGCCCACTTTGCTGAATAAGTGAGCAAATGGGATTCCTTTGTCTCATTACGTATCAGGGAAAGGAACTAACAATGACTGTATTTACTTGATGACAGCCAGTGTACTGGGCCCTTTACAGAATAACAGAATCATGACACTTCTCACAACACACCTGTGAGTTACATATTATTAGTCTTGTTTTATGGAAGGCAAAATTGTGATTCTGAGATGTTTAGTAACTTACCCAGGACCCACAGTTTAAGTGGTGAATCCAGGACTAGAGTCTAAGACTGTCCTATTCCAAAGTTTGTGCTCCTCTACATATCTTGTTATCTTGCCTTACTGTTGTATAATATGTTTATGCACATTGATAAACAGCACTGACTTCCTATCAGTGAACTCAACCATCAGATTTTAACAATTAAAAGACTGTGCATGAGAAAATAATGTCATATAAATTCCTTAATGTTTTTCCCAACTTCCCTCTGGATTTTTGACACTTCAGTTTAAGTACGATCTAGGAAAAGTTTAAACAAGGTGATTAGATGCACTGCAAGATAAGGTGTTTTCTTAATGTTGCGTTCCCATCACAGGACAAAGAAGTAAGTCAGTGATCCTCCTTCAATTCTCCAGCCCTGGAAACCACTTGTCAAGATGGTTGCTGTGTAGTTTCAGGCAATTTAGTTTTGGAAGGACAGAGTGAAAAGCAATGTAGTTTGTGTAGCAGTTAATGCAGTCAGTGTTTATAGAAATGTTTTTGAATTAAATAGCTAACCACTAAAATAGCATTTTATCAAATAATCGCCATAAATAAAATGCATTTTGACTTTAAGATGACATGTGCTCTTCCAGGATGTTTCTTCTGCATGCTAAGGATTGTATAACAAATTAAAGAACACACATTTATGTGGATAAAAGGCAAATAAACTTTCCCCAGCAGTAATGTGGAAATCATCACTGACGGTTTGACATATCAATATTTCAGGAAGAATAAATGACTTTCATATCCATGGCATTTTAAAAATCATACTTATTCATTTTTGCATTACTTGAATACTTTGGAAAGAATCTGTACTTTATCACCTGAAACTGCTTAAAGTATTTCAAAATATTTTAATAAAGCTTTTTGAATTATCAAATAATATAACTTTTAAACAAATTTTACTATTATTATAAATATTTGCTCTTCATCCCTTGCCCAAAGGAGAACTATAAATCTTGTCTCAACTGAATGAACACCATTTATCATATTCATTTTGTTGTCAATACAATTATGAAAAGCCCTTGGCCTTTTCCCAAGGAAGCTGATTTGCTACTGAAACTCAATTATTATAAGCAACGCCAGTACCAAACCACCCCATTTGGCAATCTAACACAGCTTCCGGCATAACTGACACTTCTGTCCGCCCCGACACTGATAACTTCAACATCTATGGTCAAATGGAGGAGACAAAGGTTTCTAGTTCAAAACAAAACATTAAGTCCCAGGATTTTCCGTTTGCTATTTTCTGCCATCTGCTGGACAAAAGTTTCATTTCAGAAAGGTTCCCCCCACCCTCAAAGGAGCTAAATAAGGAAATGGAAAACAATTAAAAATGTAAATTATAGTATCTTCTCTAAATATTGGGCAGTATTAATTATGGTAGATAGTTCTTTTTTGACAGTGAGGGGAAGGTTTCTGACCTTGACTCTTGGTTGAAACTGTTGAAGAGAAAAACATGAAATGTTAATCACTAGATAGCCTAGAGTGGTGAACTGGTTTCAAGATCACCATCGATATTACAGTGCCCAAAGTAGACTTTTATTATTTTTCAAATAATGAAAATTCTGATTTTGTGAGTTGCTATTTATGTTTAGAGAAAGAAAAGAGTCAAGCTGGGTGCAGTGGAGTACACCTGTAGTCCCATAGTCCCAGCTAGTCGAGAGGCTGAGGTGGGAGGATTGCTTGAGCCCAGGAGTTTGAGTCTAGCCTGAGCAACATACAAGTCCTTGTCTCCCAAAAATTTTTAAAAAGGCAGGAATAAAAGGGTCATATATAATTCCAGTTTAACTGTCATCGTTAAGAGAATTTTAAGACTTTCTATGTTGAAATTTATAATCTCTATACATATTATATATTGAGGTAAAGCATGTACATGATTACCCAGTTACATAAAAAGCTGTAACCCTTCTCTGGGTAATAAATTTAAATTTTTTTAAATAATATTTAGAGTTCTCCCTAAAACATGCCTACATCCCCTGTTAGTTATATTTTTCCCACAACTGTGGCATAGTAGTTGAAAGTTGCTTTTAATAAGTTTCTATTGCAATTTAATTTACAGGAAAGTTTGCTAAGAAGGGTTTAAACAAAGCAACTGAGAAACAGTTTAGATTAAAAAGTAAATTAGCTTTGAGATTATTTAATTTTTTCATATGCTCTGATGGTTTCATATATAAAAGACATAGAACCATTATATAACACTTATATGACTTGCATACAATATCACTTCCTGTTGGGATCAAAGATAAGTCATACAATACTATTAGAACGATATTAATGGCCACTTACAACTACCAAAAATGTGCCAGATGTTATACAGAGTACACTTTACCTATTTTAATGGTTAAAATAAGCCATGATACTGAATTGTATCTGTTTTCAAATGAGAAAACCAAGACTCACACAGGTGAAATGACTTGCCAAGGTTCACAACACAGTAAATGAAGAGCTGCTATTTTAAGCCTGCTGTGTCTATCACCAAAGTCCATGCTCTTTTAACACTTACATGATAAGGCATTTCTGTGGGGGATTTTTTTTTTCCTGTCTGTACTAACCCTTGGCAAAAGTAAATTCAAATTTTATACCAAATGACAAATCTTGACTATTTTCCCCTTTTTATGTCCATTAATTATTTTCATGATAATGAAAAACTATGGCATGATGAGTTAGGCCTCGAAGAGATAAAATGATCTTCCCAGCTTTGCTAATTGAGATGGAGATTCAAATCTCCCCTCAAAAGTGTCAAATGGTAGGATTCATCGATCCCTAAAGATGTTGGCCAGATCATCCCTTCAACTCCAACATAAACAATCATCTGGGGGAAGTCATTTTTAAGTATCAATATTTAACTGCACCAAAAAAGTGACCTCTCTGAGCTGGGTCTCCAAATACTGTGCTCAGTTATCTGCACTGCTGCCACTGTGCTGTAATTTTTAGCTGATTACACATTAGTTCATTTAGCTTTGTTTCCTCTTCCCTACTGTGCCATACTATTAAACGAAAGCGAGGGGCCTGGCATCCCTCTGTGCACAGAGCTGGTATTGTCACAGTGTAATAAGGATACATCCAGTCAAACAGCATGGTGTAGCTGGTCTTTGTGTTCAGTGCAAAGGCAATCCCTCGAAGATCTCTTGCCAGCCCGATCAACATACGCTGTCAGTGGGAAAGAGACACAGTAATTGATTTTCACGTTAGTGCAGAGCAGATGGAGTAATAATCAGGCAATAATGACCACATATCTGATTTTGATTCATTAGCTAAAATGTCTCGTTCAGACCTCTTTCTACAGAAAATCACAGACTCTCTAAACAAACAGACCATCAAATCTGCTGATCAACTCCACTTTGCTTCTTACAAATTTAGCTAAGTCATAATTTCAGTAGCATAGCTAAGCACTTAGATTCTTAATATACTTTGTTTCTGAATAAAGCCAAATCAGAAAAAAAAGAGATTAGGATTGATAATTACACAGAACAGATATGTACAGGGTCTACATATTATTTAATAACAGCAAATCTTAAATATGGGCTTGTATGCAATCGCCCCTACAACATAATTTAGTCTATCCTAGAAAGGCACTGACATTTAAAAATTCCTAATGAATATCTTTAATAACTTTAGGACAAAATAAAACTGGCCAAGTGACCTACTGGTACTATGATACACGCAGAATGGCAGTCACATTCCCCAAGCGAGGAAGATGTAAGAAAAAGAGTTCTACATTTGATGTCATAAGACTTGAATTTGAATCCCAGCTTTAAGACTTAAGGCAAGACAATTTATCAGGCTCACTTTTGTCACCTATAAAAGGGGCTAATAATACATTTCTCACAGAAGCACTGTGACAAATAAATTTAATAAATATATGTGAAAATGCCTAGCGGAGCCTCATACACAGTAAATGTTCCATAAGTATTTAGTTTTAGAGAAAAAAAAAACAAAAACTTGACTCTTGAATAGAAGAGATCTGACTTGTACTCCGGACTCTTAATTAAGCTGTCCTTAGGCTGATACTTGGGAAGAGAAAAAGAAAACCCATGAACAGATGCTAGAATGTCAGAACAAAGAGCACAAATAAACATAATTACAAAACAAGGGGGTGGGATAATTGAGATATACAACTGTGACTTCTGAAGATACTGTTTCATTGCAAATACTCAGCTAGAAATGGTCTCTGAACTTTTTTTTTTAACCAGATTTTCTCTTTTCTCACACTTTGGTAATAAATGAAAACCTCTTTATGAAGGAGTTTAAATTATTATTAAGCGAACAGTGAATCCTGACCCTCATCTTAATGGCTGATTTAATTTAATTTCAAAGTAGTAAATAATAGTTTAACTCTCAGAAGCATCTGGAATCTCTCATCCTCTCCCCTCTTTCTGCCTGAGAGGTGACTCAGTGTAACTGGATGTTATTTACAGGAATATTCAGTTTCTACACTGTCTAACAGTTCAGAGAATGATGGTTACCTGAATTTCTGAATCTGAACACTCTGAATTTTTGTTTCTGCTCCTTTAAATGATTTGCTCCTTTTTTTCTCACACTCTCACCAGCTCTCCTTTTTCTGTGACCAGCTGGCCTCCTTGCAGTCCCCTCATGTAACCTGCAATTAGTTTTTAAGCATTTTGCCTTTTCATGTAGCCTTTTTTTTTTTTTTTTAAACCACCTGGAACCTGGTCCTCTCTTTCTCAGCTTTTCACATTCCTGGAAGCCTCCAGCACAAAATACATATTCAAAGAAGCCTTCTTCAAACCATGCTATTCTGACTCCTTAGCTTTGCAGTCTTTCTATTAAATTAGGCTTTTTGTTCTATTTTTATTAGGTACACTTACAAGTTTCAGGCTATGCTTCAAATAACTTTAAGTTTCCACTTACACATGAGATATCTACCATTTAAGTCTAAATTAGTCAACAAGAAACATGAGTTTTACTTTCTTTGTGTCTAGTACAAAGGGCTCTTAAAATATTTTAGATTATCCTCATTATACAAAAGGATTAATTTTTATTTTATCACAGTTTTTTCCTTCCTTAAAAGATGTCAAATTAATAGAAGTGGTCTATAGAACTCAAATCTATGGGCTTTTTTTTTTTAAGTGGCAAAATGCCACTATGAAATTATATCAATGTTTCATTCTAGAAAATGTTACTACAGAGGAAGCACATAATAACTAAATGTATGTTTTAAATGAATTCAACTGAACAGAAAAATGCAGTGTTAATGTGAGTAAGAAATAGATTTCTTATGCTCAAACAATATCTTTTATCTCAAAGCAGCAGAGAATACTGTAATCATCTACATGGATACACAAACAACACTAAAGAGAGTGTTTTCTCAATAGCCAAAACATATGCAGCCCCGATATGAAAAAGAAAAAGCGGCTAACTAGGAACTCAACCAGCCTACTAAGTAATTTGAGAGTGAGAGGTGATCTTATTGAATTTGAGGAAAGGAGGAGCTACCGTTTGCCATCTCATTTAAAATAGTGCAAACAGTTTTCTTTTAAAAGTTGCCTTTCTCCTACAGTTGGTCAACACAAGATTGATCTGAAGAGTGAGAGGCTCTTGTATTGTTAGTGAGGCTGTTTTGGGGAGTGGGATAAGTCTAGGGATCTAACCCTATGGATTCCTTTCTGGATAGTTAGGGAGAAACTGCTGAGTTCTTCACTGTGCTGCATGGTGAACAGTTGTCTGTGTGCCAAGCATGAGACGAATGGGCTGGGAAACAGCTGAAACGAGGCTCCTTCCACCCTGACCCCCAAAACAGGGTTTCTAATGGAAAGTCTGACAGACCCTTTACTGTAGTGGCACTACTGGGGGCAGCTATAATATTATCCTCATAATTCTACTATATAATAACAACAAAGAAAAAGAAGGTGAAGGGTCATTGTGCTTTGTCTTTAGAATTAAGATGGCTGTCTTCATCCTTACAGCATACTCTTAATTCTGAAGACACATCTTAATAACCTCTAAATAGTTCCAACAAAAGAGCCGTGTCAGAGGAATGAGCAGGCCCCAAGGTGTTTCAACTGGAGTGTTTTCATCTGCCTTTATTGCTCTATCCCTCTCCAGAATTAAGGCAATAACCTGTGATAAATTATTCAGGAACTGCTACAGGGATCAAAGCAAAATCATTCTGTTAAAGTGCTGTTTGCAACATTTGGCACTTAGTGCGAAAACTTTTAATGTGCGCATGCTGAAAATCAAGGATTTTAAATAATTTAACATTGTGGAGTTTTTACGAAAGGACTAAAGATAGTAGGTTCCTATTTAACTGCTTTTCTTTCTCTGGGAAGTTTTCATTCATTTTCCTTGAAACTGATGATGTCATGACCAAATCAAAAATGATGCATGAGTCAGGGGAGTACTGGACTATATTTTACCATGGATACAATTATAGGGGGTAAATATATATTCTGAAAGAATACTCTAAAGCCAAGATTTGTCAGAGTATTTTTTCCTTTTCCCCTTTACTTGGGAGAGAAAAACCCAAGACAAAATTTCAATGTTTTCTTCAATTTTATTAAGAATAAGTAAGAAAACAAAGCTATAAATTTAGGACTTTTGCTGCATTTCCTCCCCTCACAACTATATTTCAGTTTGGCAACACAGGTCCTCAATGTTTAAGTTTATCCTGAAATCTGCATTTGAAAATATCTATAAATAGGGAGTTAGAAAATCCTGGTAAGAGTTGCAAATTAAATGAATTTGGCAGTCCTGCGGCATTTTCATAGAGATATTTTAACAGCATCACCTCCTGTGGATTGGAATACTAAATACTTTATTGAAGAACAAAACAGAAATGTTTTTATCTCTAGTACTTGCAAAATGAAGTACCTGAAAGCACTTTTGCACATATTATTTATTCATCATGATAGAAAAATAGCCTTAACCTAATAAATTACATTTAAAAGCATTTAGTGCAAAAGTTTTGTTTATGATAAAGCAACAGATTTAGTTTTTTATCGGTAGCTTAAAGCACCAAGTTTTCTTTATACAAATTAGACAGATGGTGCTTACAGTAGAATTTACTAAAGGTCTGTCACAACAAATGCAGCCAAGCTGCATATTTAATCACTGCAGAATCTTGTCTACCTGCAGCTGCCAACTGCTAATCCAATTTCCCTGATAAATGTGGCAAGAGACACGATCAGCAATAAAGAGCATCTAACTCCATTTTCCTGCAGGGCGTCTTTTGATGAACATTTAGGACGGAAGCACGGAGTGCACTGTGTGGCCTTGGTTCGTGGCAGCTGCATGCATTCTGAGGCACAGTTCTCAGGTTACTCACTTAATTCTGCCACTATCATTACGTTGCTATTGATCTCAGTAGCTGTTGCCTACACAGCATTACTCTAGATGAAGCTGAATCAGGCAGTTATCATGCATCAAACTTGCTCAAAAGCCTGGAGATTTCCCCTTAATTACTTGTGATTTTATTTGCAAATACCGTTAAAGTGTAATCAAGCAGTCACTTTCCAGGGTCGTTAAGAACTTGCTGGTTTAGGGATATATCACTGGAACTCCATTAAAAATGACTCTAGGAAGATGGTTTCTATCAAACTAGATGGGATTACAACAAAAATGGTCTTGGAATATAATGAAATCTTCACGAGAGAGACGTAATTTTTATAAAGATGATGTTTTTCAACTTCACTGCTTCTTTTTGATAAAGGGCAGCAATAGCAACCTAAACGCTGCAAAGATTTTGTTGGGCACTGAAAATATTTGGAAGACATCTGTAAGATACAGCTAACCTGAGTGGAAACTCTGGTGAAGAATTTCAGGAAGACTATAAACACAAAGAAAATCTGTAAGATCCTTTTTTTGGTTTTAAAATTCTATAACTATAGCATGCTGATAAACGTTAATTTCAAAAATTCTTAAGTTAAGAGTATAGCATTTGGTTATTTTTTGATAGAAGAATAACCTAAAGATAATTATCAAAGGCCATATCATTTTTCTTTTTGGCTTTTTACTGCTAGTTTTTGTTTTTCTTTTCTTTTTTTTTTTGGTGAAGAGATGCTATGCAAAAGATGGTTAATATTTCCAACATATTTCAAATAACTATGAAATATATGACTCAATTGTCACCAACAAAGGTGTCTACATTCTCTGGAGTGCATTTATTAATCTGTTAAAAAGAATAATCAGTGTCAATTTATTTAATATTGCCCTAATACATTATAATTTCAGAAGATACTATTTCTATTTAGCAGAGCTTGTGCTTCCCATCCCCCACCTTAAAATATGGGGCTGTTTTGTCACAGACAGCTTGCTACACTTAAGGATTTTACTAATAAAACATAATGTTGTCTTAGATATTATGACTGTTGCCACAGCTGAACTGACTTGTCAAATCAATCCTAATATGGCTCCCACAGGCACATAAAAACCTTATTTAGCTATCAGTTATCCTAATCACTTTGTTCCGTTTAAGAATGTAATACTTCAAGACCAGTTCCTATTTATACATATATGCCTAGCCATTTAATAAAATCTTGATTTATATAAATTCTTGTTTAAAAAAATATTTAGAGATGTAGTGTTTTAGTATGTGTATGTTTGTGCATTCCTCCATACAGACATGTTGAAACATACAGTACAGGGCAGATGAGGGAATGGGGGTGTTTAAAGTGGTGTACCCACAAGAAATGTTCTGTTAAAGACAGTAACTGCCAGAGGAGACAAATCTATGTCATCTAATCATGAACTGACTGTCCAAAACTATTTGCTGACCTCAAAGTCCATTTGTATAAGAAACTAAAAAAGTGCTTAAATAAAAGTACAACTTAAAGACATGCAATTGGGAGAGGAGGTCTGAAGAGGCAAACAGCACACACAGATATGCAAAAGCCTTTTTTGGATCTAGATATCTTAGAAAAAACAAAATTGTCATTCTTCCTATTTAGAAACAAACTCACCTTTACGTCTTCTTGTTTAAAGTTGTTGTTGAATATCTGTAATACTGTTTCAAAAGCAACTGTAAGAGGCAGCATGAAATTCTCAAATTCATCCTCATCTTCGCCTATCAGAGAAACAAAAGGGTCACTACGGTTTAAAATGCACAGAATTGTACTTTATCCTCAGCACTGAGTGCTTCATTTAGGCTTAGAAATATTCCCAAGAAGGGGTCAGCCTGCATTCATATCCATCCTACATTTGCTACTTTTGCTCATTGAATATTCTGGTGTTTTGCCTTCTCTTTTGCACCAAATGAAATAGCAAAATTACTTACCAGCCATTTCTTTTTTTTCCTGGTTCTTTATTGGATCTAACAGACTCATGCCCCAGGCATCTCAGTCCTTTAGCTCCTAGGGCCCCTAGAGCTTCTCTAATGCCTCAAGGAAGGCCACTTGCAAAGCCTCAGAGATGAAGTATTTTTTTCCCCTTCGCTTTGGGTGCCAAGGCCCTAAAGGGCTCATAGACTCAGGTGCCCAGATAGCTCTAAGTTATTATTCTCTTTTATTTATGTTCTTTTTAATTTATTAAATAAATGGCAGGGAAACTTTTATCTGCCAAAAAGGATGGGCTCCCTTATGGGTCATTTGGATTTTAAATACATTCTCCATGGGTACACTTCTTCTTAAACTAAGCTTCCATCCTTTTTTTTTTTTTAAATAGAGAAGAGAGGAACGAGACATTTCCTATTAATTTTTTTACTTTAAAGGTAGACCATAGTTTCCTCAAGGATTCAGTTAAAGCAGAATCTTCACTTCACACATGGATATGCACAACTGATTATATAGAATTCTTTTCAAAAGAGTTTTTTTTTTTAAATGAGAGATTGAATTCACTCATTCATCCTAAGTCACAAGGAGCTATGAGCTGCACTTTACTGAAGAAACAGGCAGAGAAAGGTTAACTGTCTTGCTTAAGGTGGAATGCTTAGCTGGAGACAGAACTACCGGGTTCAGACCTCCTAATTTCTATGCTATTACTAGAGTTTTAAAACAGAGTATTATAGAGTAAATGTGCTCTCAGAGAAGGGACTCGTGGTCCTCAGCAGCCTCAACATCACTGTGAACTTGTTAGATATCAATGCCCAGTTTCCATCCCAGATCTGTCGAATCAGAAACACTGGTGGTGGGTCCCAGAAATTTTGTTTTAATAGGCCCTCCAGATGACTGAGAATGTTTAAGAAGCACTGGCCTATAGTCATTTTTCAGACAAAGAAATGGAGATCCTGTCAGGATCAAGACCCTGTGACTCTTAAGGAGTGGCTGATATGGCTGACTCTGATTTTCTGTGATTTATTTCTTTCCTTCAACTTCACATTGTTTCAGGAGTACAACAGAATCAGGGACTTAGCTTTGTTACAAAGAGATACCAAAAGGCCAACAAAGCTTTACTGGTGTGCTGTTCTAAACGAAGGTCAGTGTCCTGGGTGAAGAGTAAGGCAGACCAAATTATAATCTCTTCTCTGTCAACTGGCCATGTGGCCATGTTACTCCTCTTAGATAGACCCTTCTCTGTTAACTGGTGATAACATAGACCTATACAGGTGTTATTTTTCAAAGCCCAGGTGAAATGATACCTTTCACAATGTCTAAGGTAAGCTTTCCTAACTCCCAATCAGGTTATCTCCCATCTCCCTTTGGATTCCCACAGCATTTTGTCTGACTGTTAACTATTATACTAGTCTGCCTTGAATTGCAGATATTTAAGCATATATCTAATAATAGCAACAACAGTACCACCTACATTATACCATAACTACCATTTGATCCGGGTTATGTAGAGATTAAATGAGATAAAATTTATAAAGTGTACATGTGAATTATTAGCTCTACTAGCCTACACTGATAGTATCTCCAGATAAGCTCCAGATAAGACTGTGTATCTTTGTGTTTCTCAGTGAAGGAGAATGATGTAGGACTCTGCTGTAAATAGACCCAGGTGTCTGACTCTACCATGTATTATTTAACTTTGGATATTTTACTCGATCACTCTGAGTCTCAGTTTCCTCATCTATAAAATAAACATAAAAATACTTATCTTTGAGGGTTACTGTGAAGATTAAATGTTGCAATACATGGAAAATAGAAGCTGCTCAATAAATAGTAGTGGTAGTACTAGTATTACAGTATTAGCATAGAACGGAGCCTGGCATTATTAAGGAAATACTGTGTTTAGATAAAAAGTAACTTCTCAATAAAGGTGAAATTTTAGAACATCTTTATTTTCTTAACACCTGACATAGAATAATACAATAAATAATTGAAATATACATTATCAAATTTTAAATACATAAAACATATGTACATTATATTTAAGGCATGTAATTTTACTCTTCTAAGATAAAGTGTTTTCTAAATGTGGAATTATTAATGAGAACAGTGGTAATTATCACTGCAGGCAGATAACGGTGCCAGAAAGAATGGATGCTTTGAAATCACAAAGTTTATCTAAGTTTAGCTGAGAGCAGTGGTGAACGCCTATAATTCCAGCTACTCGGGAGCTGGGGTAGGAGGATCTACTGGGCCCAGGAGTTTCAGACCAACCTGGGCAACATAGTGAGATCTCATCTCTTAAAAAAAAAGAGAAAGAAAAAAAGTTTATCTAAGCTTGAATCCTGGCTCTGCTACTGTTAGCTGTCTGGTTTTTGGTAAAGTCATTTCAGTCATCAAAGCCTCAGTGTGCTCACCTGTAATTAAGAGACATAATACTTCATAAAGTTAGCTGTGAGAATTAAGTAAATGACAAAACATCTATAACCCCCCTTGCTCAGTGTCTGGTACTTAATAAATGACAGCCATTAACACTATTGTTGTCTGGAGTCTAACATAGACTTAGAGAGGTGATTATGGTAATCAAAAAAAGTATAACTGCAAGATTGCCAGCCCAGTGCCTTCCTTTGGGAACAAAGTTTTCCAAGGTAAGGATGTTTATTCAGAACAAAGACAAATTCCAACTTTTAACATTTCAACTCCTAACTTAATATTCTGAGCTACAGATCAAAAAACTTCCTGATTCCACTTTTCTCCATTCAGATTTTAAAGTGAACAGAGATACCGGGAGCACATGAGACAACCAAAATGTGCAGGGAGAGGTCAAGCAGCAAATACTATAAACACAGTAACGTAAGCAGGAATTCTACTTAAATGTCACTTCCTCGAAGAGGTCTTCCCTGACCACTCTATCTAAAATGGTACTCACAATTCCCCCACCCCCATATCACTTTCCAACCCCATAACCTGCTTTACTTTTCTTATTGGACTGACTCTACTGGCTATTCATTGACATACTTATTCACTTGTTGTTTATCCTCTCTATTAGGATGTACGTTCCTCGGGAAGGAACTTGGTCTATTTCCATCATAGAGTATCCCCCAGTGCCTTGAATAGGATCTGGCACTCAAGAAATATCTGTAGAGTGACAGAATAACAGCTGTTATTCCTTGAGTGGTTATGCATGCAATGGATTTGGTACTTTACTTGCTTAAAAAACACTTATGTGGCTCTTACTATTTTCAAAGTACTGTTGCAAGTCATTAATGGTCAGAATAATCTCATGAAGTTGTATGATTTTCTTCATTTTACATGTGAGCAGAGAGACTCAAAGGAATTAGGTAGCTTGCCCAACATCCTCCAGCTGGTAAATGTCAGTGAGCCAGGATTCCCAATCAGGTCTGCTTTACTCCCAAGCTCATGCTTTTCCATGTCTCTGATAAGGTGGAAGGCATCAGAGATGGGGACTAATGTTAGTGTCACTGAATCCTGAATATGGAGCTGCATGAAGTCAGAAGAGAGTGAAGATCAGCAAGCTTGGTTCTGGTGAGGAAAACGGAATTCCTAGACAATCACTTGGGTTTGAAGTAGACAAAAATAAGACACTGGTGCATTATACTATAGAAATATTTATGTTTTCATTAGCACTGTTCCTGCTATTGCAAAGTTATATGTTATACCACCTAAGCTGGAGAACTGAACATTTTTGTTTATATCATACAAACAACTTTATACATTACTATTAAAGATTTTTCCTAATCAGTATTACTTACCTTTATGTAAATGATACCCATGGAGGTATCATTTACTATTTCTGATGCAAAAGGAGAAAACATGAGCTCACTCTCTTACAACTTCATATTCAAGTATGTAGTCATATATTTAGTGTTCCAAATGTATATGTGGTTATTTTATGAATAATAGTTGAAGCTGTTAGTTTTTTTCTTAATAAGACAAAGGTCCAGAAACCAATATGATTTGAAGGTAAAGTGCCAATTCATAGACTAATATTTTCAATGCCATCAGGAAAAGTAAATGTTAATATGACATTGTGAGTTCTCAGTCATGCATAGATAAAAATAATAAATTCCTCAGTTTTTAGGTAAAACCCAAAGCTAATCACTTCCAATGGGTCTCTGAGAATATGTTTAAGCAGAAAGTCATTCATTTTGTAAGTTCTAAACTTTTTTTTTTCCTTCAGAGACATCACATGAAAATATAATAGTAACTGTTTTAGTATGTTGGCTGGCAGACATTTTATTTGCAGGACATTTCATTTATTATTTTGTACAATCTAAAACCTCCAGTGGTGGAAATGTAAAATGGTACAACTCATGTAATATGGTATAGTCATTGTGGAAAACAGTTTGGCAGTTACTCAAAAAGTTAGAGTTGCCAGTTGACCCATCAATTTCACTCCTAGGTATTTACGCAAGAAAACTGAAAATATGTGTCCACACAAAAAGTTGTGTGCAAATACAGCTGTATTATTTCATAATAACCAAAGGTAGAAAAAACTCAAGTATTTATCAACTGATGAATGGCTAAACAAAATGTGGCACATCCAAAATATGGAATATTATTCTGCCATAAAAAGGAACAAAGTATTAATACATGCCAAAACAGGAATGTGCCTTAAAAAGATGCTAAGTGAAAGAGGCCAGATACAGAGGCCACAAATTGTATGATTCTATTTATATTAATGCCCAGAATAGGAAAATCCATAGAGAGAGAAAACAGATTAGTGGTCTCTGGGGTTTAGGGGAAGGGAGGAGTGATTATTTAATGGCACAGGGTTTTTTGGGGGGTGATGAAAATGCAGAATTAGATAATGGTGATGGCTGCACAACTTTATGAATATTCTGAATATACTAAATACCAATGAATTATATACTTTACAAAAGTGAATTTTATGGCATGTCAATCTAAAACAATAACAACAATAAAAATCTGGGTTTGCTTCCCCTCTGAAATGTATACACAACAGTGAAATCTCTCATTTCCTTAAATTTGAATGCAAACAGCAGCTGGATGACTAGGGAGGTGGGGAAAATGGGCAAGGAGAAGCAAGTGATAGAAATGCTATGGTAACTGTTAATGATGGTAGCCAACAGTTACTGTGGATTTACTGTATGGTAAGTATTGTATAAAACACTTTGGCAATTGTGATAAATCAATATGGCAGGCAGAATACAGAATAATTATCCTCTCAAAGATAACCGGTCTAATTCTTAGAACCTGTGAACACATTAGGTTATGTGATAAAGGGAAATTAAGGCTGCTAACCAACTGACTTTGAAACAGAAAAGTATTCTGGATTATCCAGGTAGGTCCAATGTAATCACAAGGGTCCTTAAAAGTTGAAGAGAGAAGCAGAAGTCAGAGAACCACAAAGATGGCAGCATGGAAAGGATTCAGCCTGATGCTACTGCAGAAAGGGACGCCATGAGCCAAGGAAAGCAGGTGGTCTCTACAAGCTGCAAAAGGCAAGGGAACAGATTCTCCCTTACAGCCCTGCTGACATCTTGATTTTAGCTCACTGAGACCCGTTTTGGTCATTTGACCTCCAGAATTATGAAATAATACATTAGTATCGTTTAAGCTACTACCTTGTGGTAATTTGTTATAGCAATAATAACAGAAAACCAATATAGTCAGTAAAAGTCAAGTCTCCTGCAATGAAGCTCTGGTCCAAACTAAGGAAAACTGAGAGGAGAGACAAGGAGACACAGGCACTGGGTGAAGAAAATCATCCATTCAAAACCGAGTAACAGTGGGTGATCTCAGAAGAGCTGGTGGCTTTTGCAGGTCTAGGCCCAGATCATCTGCTGTTTCCCAAGGCTCCATTAAGATACCACTTCTAAGTTGTATTACAGTAAAACTTTGAGAAATGTGCTTAACTGGTCCCTCAAACTTGGGCCACAATTGGTTTTCATTTCAGTTTCCCTCTAAATTGCCTAGGAGTTCTAGCTAGTTTTGAAATGACTTGTGGTTTCAGGCAGGGCAGGATATTTTAGTATGTGCCGGGAAGTGTCATCACATCTTGCTTCTACAGGAAAATAATAGCCCCAGATATTGAGGGCAGAGTAGATGGCATTAAGAGCACCAAACTTGCCTCATTTTAAGGTCTCAGCAGCAGTCAATGCTTCTTCTAATAGTGCACTCAATAAACGTTTCTTAATATTTTCTAAGAACTTGTTTTGTGATAGCAATGGCTCTAGGCCCTTTTTCATATGTTTATCTTATTTAAACCACATGACAACTCTTTTACATAGTTTTCTCCATTTAATAGATGAGAAAACTGAGGCTCCCTGTAATTCCTCTCCCTAGGGAACCAGAGTGTTTATTTTAGTTCCCAGGAAAAAAAATACACTGCCTAGTGCAGACTATAGCTACCCATTTTCAAAGAATCCCACCCTAAAAGTCTCATGAAACATCTCATTCCCTGGGGTGCTCTGGACTGTCTAACTTCAAAACCAGGTGAGTTATTAAAACTGGATCTGGACTTAATGGGCTGCTTTCTGCCTACAGGGCCAGCTAATTAGTCTTAATTATCTCATTATAGAGTTTAAGGATTTCCAGCTGCTTCTTTACCCCTTACTGCCCACTTCCCCATCCCCCCATGTCTATTTTTCAGATAATCTCTGCCAAGTCATAAACACAGTTAATATATTGATGTATTCTTCCTATCTATAAGCTATTTTGATCAAGCCCTTCACTTGCTCAATCTTCCTGGGATATCCACCTCTGTGTTCCTTTATCCACGAGAAGAAATAGCTTTGGCCAATCATTAGACATAAGAACAAATTTTAAAAACTGCATTTGACTTTCACTGACCATCAAACTGTTATATACCTATCTAGCACAAACAATAAACATACATCTATCTGTTTATTTCACAGGAGCTTAGAAAGTAATCCTTTCTCCTTTTCTTTCACTGCCCCCAAGCCCCAAATCAATTATTCCTATCAAATAGTTCAAATAAAAACGAAGGAAAAAAGTTATGTTTCTTAATTGGTTGATAAGGTGAAAGACAAACAGTTTACTAAAAGTGGATGAAAATATGTGGTCAGAGGTCTACCACTTATATGACTGACCTTAGGCAAGTCATTTAATTTCCCCGAACCTCAGTTTTCTTTTTTTTTTTGTGAGATGCAGTTTCCCTCTTGTTGCCCAGGCTGGAGTGCAAGGCGTGATCTCGGCTCACAGCAACCTCCACCTTCTGGGTTCAAGTGATTCTCTTGCCTCAGCTTCCCGAGTAGCTGGGATTACAGGCATGTGCCACCACGGCCAGTTAATTTTGTATTTTTAGTAGAGACAGGGTTTCTCCATGTTGGTCAGGCTGGTCTCGAACTCCTGATTTCATGTGATCTGCCTGCCTCGGCCTTCCAAAGTGCTGGGATTACAGGCATGAGGCCCCATGCCTGGCCTGAACCTCAGTTTTCTAACAGATAAACAATGGAATATCAAAAAGGATAATGCCTGTGAAAGTGGTTTATAAACTATATATTCTTTTTTTTTGTTTTTTTGAGACAGAGTCTCACTCTATCACCAGGCTGGAGTGCAGTGGCGTGATCCCGGCTCACTGCAACTTCCGTTTTCTGGTTTCAAGCAATTCTCCTGCCTCAGCCTCCTGAGTAGCTGGGACTTTAGGCACGCACCACCATGCCTGGCTACTAAACTATATATTCTTAAACAGATGTTAACTGTTATTAGTAAAGAAAAAATTTCCTTCCTCTGTATTTTTACTTCTATCTTTAGTAGCTAATTCTAGAATACTCTTCCCTTGTTATTCAAGTCATTTGTTATTTAAAATTTCTTTAATTTAAGGTAGTGATAGCTTCAGATGCCAATTACCTCTTAAAAGTCAAAGTATATGGATACTATGCTACTTTCACCCCTAAAGATAGAACTCTCTCTTTACATACATAAACATCATTTTAATATTAGTATCCCCCTAGTAATTAAAAATATGACTGCTTCTCAGAGTTTAAATACCTGAGGAATGCACTGCTCACTCAAATCCTATCCATGTACTTCTCATCTAAAGAGTACAATAGAAGATGCAATCATCAAATGTCCAAGGAAAATCAACCGTTGGTGACACTGAGCACTTCCAAATTTGTGGCTGGTAAAAACTTAATTTGCAAGTAATAATTTGGGTTCTTCACAAAATGAAAAGTGTTGTTATAGTACCTTGCCACATTTCCCCTCTTTAGTATTTGTCAACTAAATTCACCTGCATTCAAATTAAACAAAATAGAAAGTTTTTATTTATTCAAGTATTTTATATTGAATAGCTCCCTGGAGGTTCTCCATTTACTGGCTCGGGTAATACTATCTTTCCTTTAGTTGATTAGATCGACCAAGTTAATTTTAAATAACCTAGGGAACTTTAAGTGATTCTTGGAAGAGCTAACATGCACACACATATGGTTGGTCACTCATTTTTTTCTGCATGTGAAGGGATTTTCTGCATTCATTTTGATAATTTCTTGGAACACCAAAAGAATTTGCCAACGACTCTCACGTTTTGAAACATGACCATTCTAATGATAAAATGCTTTCAATTCTGTTCTTTATGCAAGTGAACATTTTGTCTAGTTTAGCTAAAGCAATTTGATAAAATGGTACAACTGTTTATTGCCAACTACCACCCCCCACCCCCACCACCATTTTCATCTGAAATACAACCTGGGGCACATGGCATCTAATTAAATTCATACAAAGTGCAAATCATTGAGTAGAAACCAAAACGCATTTCAAAGTAAATACCAATTAATGTGACACCCAATTTCTTTCCCCCTTTCTAACCACTCCAATGTGCATGGCTTATACACAAGACATATTCAATTTACTTTTGTAGGATTCAATTAGAATGTTTTATATTTTCATTCAAGATTCACATCCAATACTTTTGCAAGAAAGTAGGTGGCTTTTTTCTGTGATTCTTATCCCCACTCCCCCTCTCCAAAATCAGTGATATAAAAAGTTTGTCTTCATTTTTTTTTTAATTTGAGGATGATTCTCATTATCTAATATTTTTTTTTCATTTAATATATGAATCTGTGCTGCTCTTGACAACAGCACTATCTTTTTCTTTCTTGTTTCCATGACAATGAACACACAATAGAAAACTATCAAGCTATATATACAGAAATTCTGACAGCCATGTTCCAGTCAACCTAGTTTGTGAGACAAGGCTTCAAATAATAAAAACTGTGTTCAACAATACTCAACAAATCATCGTCTATAAAGTAATAACACTTTGAACAGAGAGTAACAAGAGACTAATCGGGCACAAGAGTGGTCAAGTGTAGCTAATCACTTGTGAAAGTAATCAGCCACTGATTTGTTTTGTCTTGGAGAGGCCAATGATCAGAGCTACTTCCAGAAAGAACCTGGCAGTCAGAGTTGATTCCAGGAGCCACAATGATGGCATCTTGGTTACTGTATACTTGTTTGTTATTCATTCAACAAGTATTTACTGAGAATCTGCAATGTAAAGACTCTGACTGGTGCTAGAAAAACACAGAAGATAATCCATACCCTGAAGGTGTTCAACATATTTTGGGAAGAAGAATAACTCTGGTTTTTAACAAGAGAAAGCAGCTCTGGTAATTATACAACAAATCATATTGATGCTTTTAATCATAACCTGATGCTTAGCATATACATTTCATTATTTTAAAAAGTAAAAATCACTAATAAATAAGGAAGGAGTTTCTTTTCAAACATGTAGAAGTTCTATGAGGGTAGCTACTATGATTTTAAATTTTATTTATATCCAGATTCAACTGACTTATATTGTGCACGTACCATGCACCAAGCACTTCCACCATAGCCTGTCTCTTTCTGTTTCTTTCAAGGTGTCTAAAAAGTGCTTGTAATGCAACAGATATTTACATTAAAAAAAAAAAAAACTTTGAACTAAAAACATAAATTTATCCTTTATATTGTTACGGGTTAAATATTTCAAAGGAATAGAATCTTGGGAAAACTAATAAAATCCAATTATTCAAATTATATGTGTTTATTTCAGTTTCCCATACCTCATAGTTTTCATTAAGCAATACTGAATAAGAGCAAATTTGCTTTCCAAAAAGTGTGCAATGTCTTTCTGGGCATCATCATGAATATCAATTATCAATGCAGTAATAAGCACAGTAGTACTGTGAATACTGAGTTGGGGCTGTGTGCAGGTTCTGATAGTGCTATCCTGTTGTTTAATCTACCACAGATACATAGCGGGTTCCATATCTGTGATGACCATATCAACAATGAAATGTTAACTCATTCCATTTCTAGGTTCTGAAAATGCGAGTAACATGGACCTAGTTTTAAAAACTCTCCTCCAGATATTTCTCTTTAACTTCGGTCTCCCCACTTCTTTCACTCTGTGTGACAGGGTTATTAAAAGAGCATTTTTAAGGCCTGGGAAATAAATTAAGTCCAGACAAGTGTTTCAAGGTCTTTTTAATGCTTGCACAATTGAAAAAGCAGGAAGACAAGCCCTTTGAGGCCAGGACCCTGTATGCCTGGTTATCTTTGTCTTGCCCTCAGAGTTTAGCACATTGTGCTTTCTAAATGATTGTCAAGGACAATGACAGAGTCTGGGGCTGCTCCTCTTCTCTCCAACACAGCAGCCAAGAGGTGAAACAGGCCAGCGTGCAGTACGAAAAGCCGTCATTCAGTTGCATCTCCCACTTGCCTAAGGTAGCAGATGATTGGGTTTTGCATGCCTGGTTTATACTCTTCAAATATTTATAGACAGTTCTCTTTGCCTCCAGCCCTAGTTGTCACTAAGCCAAGTTATACATACATGGTTCTTTTAATCTTTCCTTAGAAATCAATCCCACTAATCTCTTTAATCATTCTAGTTGCATTTCTCTCAACTTTTGGCAGTTTTGTCTTTTTGATGATTTACTCTGTGGAAAAGCATGAAAACAATACCGGTGTGAAACATAGAGGGGGTTAGCCCCCTTTACATTTCAAAATTCAATGCCTTTTAAGTGCAAAATAAAATTATATTTCTTTTTTCTGTTTGTATGAATATGTTTTTAAAAATTCATATTTAAGTTGATGTATTAATCGATTTGCAAGAGAAAAAGAAAAAAGTATTATTGGTATTATATTGTCTAAGGATAATATTGTCATTGGCTGAACCCTCTCATGTAACTGGTCTAACTTGCAGTATTCAAATATGAGAAATGGGAATCTAGAGTAACATGGTCACTACAGAGAAGCTTAAGTGCCCATCCTAAGGTACTATCTGTGAATACTTCTCACTAACTTTAGCTTTTTAGTAATAAATTTAAAAAATAAGTTAATTTTTACCATTATAAAATACATTAAAAATTCAAATGATCAGAAACAAAAAATTACCTACATGCTACAACCCAACGTCAACATTAAGCATTTTTAATTATTTTAAAAATTTACAGATAAATTTCATGTTATTTTTTATGTATAACATGATGTTTTGAAGTATATAGATGGGCCTAACTTGTTTGATTGTGCTTCAGAGATACTGACCTTTTTTTAAAAACAAATTAAAGATCTGTGGCAAACCTGAGTCGAGCAAGTCTACTGGCATCGTTCTGCCAACATCATGAACCTACTTTGTGTTTCTGGGTCACATTTTGATAATTTTCCTAATATTTCAAACTTTTTTCATTATTATTATATCTATTATGGTAATCTGTGGCCTTTGATGTTACTGTTGTAACTGTTGTGGGGCACACAAATTGTGCCCTTATAGAACAGTCGACTTAATTGCTAAATATTGTGTATGCTCACTGCTCCACAAACCAGCCATTCCTTTGTATCTCTCCATTTCTCAGGCCTCCTCTATTCTCTGAAACACGACAATATTGATATTGAGCCAATTAATAACCTTGTAATGGCCTCCAAGTATTCATGTGAAATGGAGAAGAGCAGCACATCTCTCACTTTAAATCAAAACCTAGAAATGCTTAAACTTAGTGAGAAAGGCATGTCAAAAGCTGAGACAGGTCAAACGCTGGGTCTCTTGGATCAGTTAGCCAGGTGAACAATGCAAAGGAAAAGTTATTGAAGGAAATTAAAGTGATTAAGTTATAATGCCAGTGAACACATAATAAGAAAGTGAAACAACCTTATTGCTGATATGAAGAAAGTTTTACCTGTCTGTATAGAAAATCATACCAGTCATAACATTTCCTAAGCCTAAGCCTAATGCAAAGCAGGGCCCTAATTCTACTGTATGAAAGCTGAGAGGTGCGGAAGTTGCAGAAGAAAAGTTGGAAGCTAGCACAGGTTGGTTTATGAGGTTTAAGAAAAGACGATGCCTCCATAAGAGTGCAAGATGAAGCAGCCAAGTGCTGATGGAGAAGCTGCAGTGAGTTATACTAAAAATCTTGCTAAGACCATTGATCAAAGTGGCTGCACTAAACAACAGATTTTCAATGTAGATGAAACAGCCTATCCTTGGAAGAAGATGCCATCTAGGACTTTCATAGCTGGAGAGGAGAAGTCAATGCCTGGCTTCAAAGCTTCAAAGACCAGGCTGACTCTCATTAGAGGCTAATGCTGACAGTGACTTGAAGTTGATGCCACTGCTCATTTGCCATTTTGAAAATCCTAGGGCCTGCAAGAATGATGCCAAATCTACCCTGCCTGTGCTCTAGAAATAGAGCAACAAAGCCTGGATGATGGCACATCTGTTTACAGCATGGTTTACTGAATATTTTAGGCCCACTGTTGAAGCCTACTGCTAAAAAAAAAAAAAAAAAGGCTTTGTAAGGCTATAGCTGCCACAGATAGTGATTCCTCTGATGGATCTGGGCAAAGTAAATTGAAAACCTTCTGGAAAGGACTCACCATTCTGGATACCACTAAGAATATTTGTGATTCGGTGGGGAGGTCATAATATCAACATTAACAGGAATTTAGAAGAAGTTGATTCCAGCCCTCACAGATGACACTGAGGGGTTCAAGACATCAGAGGTGAAATTAACTGCAGATGTGGTTTAAACAGCAAGAGACCTATAATTAGAAGTGGAGCCTGAAGATGTGACTGAACTGCTGCAGTCTTGTGATAAAACTTGAATGGATGAGGAGTTGCTTCTTCTGGATGACCAAAGAAAGGGGTGTCTTGAGATGGAATCTACTTGTGGTAAAGACGCTGTGAACATTTTGTTGAAATGACAAAAGCTTTAGAATATTACATAACCTTAGTTGATAAAGTGGCAGCAGATTTTGAGAGGATTGACTTCAGTTTTTAAAGAAGTTCTCCTGTGGGTCAGGTCAAATGCTGTCAAACAGCATCATATGCTATAGAGAAATCTTTTGTGAAAGGAAGTCAATTGGTGCAGCAGATTTCATTGTTATCTTCTTTTAAGAAATTGCCACAGCCACCTCAACCTTTGACAACTACCCTGATCAGTCAGCAGCCATTAATATCGAGGCTAGACCTTCCACCAGGAAAAAGATTACAATTCACTGAAGGCTCAGATGATTGCTAGAATTTTTTTAGCAATCAAGTATTTTATTTATTTTTATTTTTTATTTTTTGAAATGGAGTTCTGCTCTTGTTGCCCAGGCTGGAGTGCAGTGGCATGAGCTCAGCTCACTGCAACCTCCACCTCCGGGGTTCAAGCAATTCTCCTGCCTCAGCCTCCCAAGAAGCTGGGATTGCAAGGCATTCACCAATACACCCAACTAATTTTGTATTTCTAGTAGAGACAGGGTTTTACCATGTTGGTCAGGCTTGTCTTGAACTCCTGACCTTAGGTGATCTACCTGCCTCGGCCTCCCAAATTGCTGGGATTACAGATGTGAGCCAATGCACCTGGCTGCAATGAAGTATTTTAAATTAAGATATGTACACTGTATCTACATCATGATATTACACACTTAATAGGTACAGTAAGTTTAACTTTTATATGCACTGGAAAACAAAAACTGTGTGACTTGCTTTATTGAGGTATCACTTTATCATGATAGTCTGGAACTAAACCTGCAGTATATTTGAGGTATATATTGGCATACTGTAACTAATTGACAAGTGTATTACCTCTATGGTTATCATTTTTGTGGTAAGAACATTTAACATTCACTCTCTTGGTATTTTTCAAGAATACAATATATTGTTATTAACTGTAGTCACCACTTATGTACAACAGATCTCTTGAACTTATTCCTTCTATCTACCTGAAACTTTGTATATTTTGACCAGTATCACCCCAAAGTCCTCAGTTCTTAGTAACCACCATTCTATTCTCTAGTTCTATGAGATCAACTTTTTTAGATTTCACAAGTGATATCATATAGTATTTGTCCTCTGTGCCTGGTTTATTTCGCTTAACATAGTATCTTCCAGGTTCATCCATACTGTGGCAAACTGCAGAATTTTTTCTTTTTTATGGCTGAATAGTATTCTATTGTGTATATATTCCACTTTTTTTTAATCCATTCATCTGTTCATGGACACTTATGTTGATTTCATATATGCTGGTTATTGTGAAGAATGATGCAATAAACATGTGAGAATGCAGCTGTTTGGTATACTCATTTCATTTCCTTTGGATACATATACACCCAGTAGTAGGACTGCTGATTGTATAGTCATTTTATTTTGAATTTTTTGAGGATCCTCTACACTGTTTTTCATGATGGCTGTACTAACCATTTTTGAAGAATTCCATTTAAGCCTTTTCTGACGTTTTGTCCCTCCCATCCCTAACATACATGATCATACCATTTGCACCAGTGTGATACTTTGCCTTTTCACTTACTGTTATAATACAAAATTTCATGTATTGCATTGTCTTTAAATCTTCATTTTTTTTGATGGCCAATCATTCCACAAGTAAGTGGGCGTGCCATAAAGAACTGTAACTGTAATAATTTTATAATTCCCTACTGCTGGTCAGTTACATCATTTCCACTTTTCTCTAGTTTAGACATCACTACGATGAAAATCTTTGTGCATAAAGTTTTTCTATTTAAGATTATTCCTAGATTCACAGTAGTAAAATTAATGTGTCAAAGGACAGGCAGAAAATAAACTGTGAGATAAAAAATCAGTGCAAGTGTTATGTGAAGTGAAAAATGCCACCTTAAGTAAAAAGGTTTGTCTTTTGGCTCTATTGCTAATAAGTGAACACTCAAATCTCAGAAGGTTGTAGAAAACTGTCCAAAATGGCTAATTCTAATAAGTTAAATGTTGTACCAACTGGTATTCCACTTCTTTACTCACACAAGCCTACTACTGATCCCTTATTAATTGAGCTTAAATTCTTAACCTTACCTAGATCTACCATCAGAAGGCGAGTGAGCGCTGTGTAGAAGGTTGTTCGACACCTGAAGTCACTGAGACTGCAACTGTCACTGATGCCAAGAAAAGGGAAGTGTTCACTCTAATGAAAGCAAAAGAGTAATCAAAGTTACTAATGCTTTACCTAAACTATTTGTAAAATTCTATTCGTTAATTAAAGAAATAAGACTTACTGTGTGATTTTTTAGCATGAATTTCACAGCATCTATCTTCACAAGTTTTTTTAAAAGGATATAGGTAATAGAAGTTAAGGAATCTAAGGAAATATATTTGTCATATCAGTATATAATAAATCACAAAGTAACAGGGAACTACAGTGACATCAATTTCTACTTATAAGGAATAAATATAATTTCTAAACAGCATTTCTATAGAAAGTCTTTCCTTCTGTTAAGAATGACAATCTATTATTAACCAGTGCAATTACTTTTTCTATCTTATACATATTCCAGTTATGGAAAGAAAGAATGAATTTTATAATTAAGACAAGAACTCCTTTACTATTGAAGTCTTGATAGTGGAAAATTAAAACTGACCCCTTTTTCTATTTTGGGTGTAACTTGTGAACTTCTACTTACTTAATGTTATTTCATAATAAAATAATTATAAAAGACCCATAATAGGCCATCAAAAAAGAGAAAATTATTCAATTCTAAGAAATAGTAAGCTCTGTCAGTAGAAATCTAAGATGGGAATATAATTAGGAGGATATAGCAGACTGCATGTCATCAAGTATAGAAGGACAGCTTAAAGGAACTAATATTTCTCAAGTGCCTAGTATGTAAAAGGCATTTTCCATATGTTGATTCACCTAATCTTCACAATTATACTGCTAAGTATTATTTATTATTTTTAGTTCATAAATAATGAAACAGGAGCTAAGAGAAATTAAACTTAATTATTTTAAGTTATAATGGCCCAAAATTATACAGCCATGGACTGACAGTGCTGAGATTTGAACTGTAGTTTGACTCCAATGGCTATGTTCTTTCTACTGTACCACATTATTACCTGAACAGTTTAACTTAGAAGGAGCATAAAGTTAAGAAATCAGAAACATGAATACAAGGCCTAAATAATTTCAGGTATGACGTGGATTCTAAACACATCTACTCGGTATGCAAACACTCTCTTCTCTTACTCTACAACAGTCATGTGTTTTCTGCCACAGCTAGGGCATTTCTCGGCCATTCCCTAATACCTACTCATGCATTTTTTGAAGGCTGTAATTATCTTAAATGGCTCTATGCATGTTACAAGGAAAACACTGGCTTTCTTTTTCCTTCACATCATCTCCAAATGTATGATTCAGTCTATTGCCTCTGCACGGGGGCACTGAAAAGCCTAATTCTAAATTTTAATCATTCAGACGTGGTTATCAAAGAGTGGAAAACACATTGGAACATGAGTCATGAGACCTGGGCCTGCCTATACCATTCAATGAATCCAAGTAATAAACTTATCCTGTCTCAGCCTTAGTTTCTCTCTCTAACAAATGAGGATGAAACCTATGCCCAAGCTACCCTACAGGATTATTTTGAGGATCAGATAATGCAAATGTCTTTGCCAATTATCAATCAGGGAAAAAAACAGAAAGATGCAGATAATTTACAGAATGTGTGCAACTTGCAAGGCTAACTTTCACAATTTCATGATAGTATCACTTCTATTTTTCATATAAGAAAATAAACTAGGCTGGGCATGGTGGCTCATGCCTGCAATCCCAGCACTTTGAGAGGCCAAGGTGGGCGGATCACCTGAGGTCAGGAGTTCAAGAAAATAAACTAAAAAAATTATTTTTCAAAAGACAAACAACTAGTATGATTTAGATTCAAGTCCTCTGATTCTAAAGCAACCATTCCAGTTGCATATGAAACATGTATGTTTGGCTTAGTCATACACATACTTATTTAAAATATACATACATATTTTAGCATGTATTGGTATTAGTAAACTTTCTAAGGGCAGGGACCACATCCATGCATTTTCCTTATTGCACTGCTTTCAGCAGGTGCTCAATGCACTGTGTTTTTCTTTTCTTGAGATGAACTCTCGCTCTGTCGTCCAGACTGGAAGGCAGTGGGACAATCTCAGCATACTGCAACCTCCGCCCCTGCCCTGGGTTCAAGCGATTCTCTTGCCTCAGGCTCTCAAGTAGCCAGGACTACAGTCATGGGCCACCAGGCCTGGCTAATTTTTTGTATTTTTAGTAGAGGTGAGGCTTTACCATGTTAGTCAGGCTGGTCTTGAACTCTTGACCTCAAGTGATCCACCATGCCTGGCCATGAGGTACTGCATTTTTCTGGCAGGCTGCAGGTCCACAATATCAAGGCTGGCAGGTAGCAAGTTTTTCCCTGCCTCCAAAGATGCATATTTGATGATTATTCCCAGGGTCAGTCACTGGGCTGAAGATCTGCCACTCAGACTTCACTCAGTTAAACAGGGGTGGGATCAATAAACTTGGAAATATCTTAAGTAATTACCAAACAGAATTCTCTTAAAATTGCAAAGTTAAAAGTGACAGGGTCTATGGGTAATAAGAATGCTGCCATTAATAGGAATATTCCTGTCAGTGCTGTTAATAAACAGCAAGTCATGTTTTGACAATAGAATATTTATGAAAGCAATAAACAGAACATTCACAGGAAGAATCTCATCTGTCAAAGACACATTTTCTGCAGCACGGCATCTGTGCACTTTGCACCAAGGCCAGCCTCACTGCCTTTTAATTACATTCTAAAGAAAAAAATGATTAAGAATGGATTTTTATATTTTTCAATAAAGAAAAAAATGAGAGTTCACCTGAATATTTATGTTCTCTTATAGAAATTCAATTCAAAGCTAGTTATGGCTCTTAAGAGGGTCTGTAATGTTAAAAAAGGCAAATGAACACATCAACTTTATGATCTTTACACTCTGATCTTATTCTTCTCTAAGAGACTAGGGTTCCTCTCAGTTGTGCCATTTTGGCTGGGTGGGAGCATTAGATAAATTATGGCAACACTAGGTTAGATTTCAGAGGTCTATTCAAAACATCTCTTAGCAGTAAACCTGGTAATGATGGTTACAGTGATAGCAGCAATAGTACTAGGAGTCTTGAGTGTGAGTAAAATTAATACAGGAAATGTCACACATGGAACATGTAAACAAAAGAGTCAAGATTCAAATCCAGATCTGTCTGACTCTAAAGCATAGGCTCTTTTCACTAGGCTATATCAGATCCACTTGATTTTAAAGGGTAGTTCTCCTCCAGAGATCATTTGCTTCTTGAAATACAATTGAAATCGGAATCCGGTCCCAGAAGGGACAGGGAAACATTTTATTTTAGGAAGGACCAATTCATTAATAAGCCAGCATCACATCCAGGATTGAGCAAACTCTACAACCTGGCTGGTAGTAACCCACTAAACAAAATTCTCCGAAAATCCCTGTCTCTAGCCATGTGGTTATGAAAACATTGAAGACGGTGAAGACAGTCTTATTGGCAGCGAGCATGACACATGAAGAAAAACGAGAAAAGAATGGTGTAGCTTATAGATGGCTGAAAATTCTGAAAATCTGTATCCTTTGAAAAGGAGGATAACCAAATGGAGAATAAACTGCGTTCTCAGGTTACAGAAGTACTACACACTTCAGAAGCTGCCCCACACAGTAAAACCAAGCATGACTTCAATTCACAGTATCAGGCCTTTTCTGAGTATTTACTGTATTTCATCAAATCTAAAACACTACTGAATGTAAAAAAAAAAAAAAAAAAAAACACCAAAACAGTATTTTATGTACTACTAAGAAAAAGTACTTAAAAATACCATCAATTATAAGACATATCCTATTTACAAAGGTGTTAAGATGTGAAAAAGTTTGACTTAGAATTACAGTAGTGTAGTAGAGACATGATATTCACTAAGTACAAGAGAGTGGGTAATCACACTCGATCCGGGCAAATATTCCAGAGCCACATCTGTTCATAGATACTGCTTGCAGACAAAGTTAGATCCTAATGACAGAAGAAAGTTCACAGATGACAATATTACATGTCAGAACTTGCTGTACTTTGGTTACAAGTACAAAGTATAATAACTGAAATTAAGTTTAGTTATTTCAAAAGCAGAATTTTGTTCATGAACCCTACTAGACTAAAAAAATCCAAATAGGTATAACCAAAGTGAACCATTTTAAAGGATACTAATAATCATTTACAAGGAACAAGACTTAAGGCTTAGTCACTCAACAGAAGGGGTAACAGTAAGTTCTAAATGCCACTGTACGAAGTTTTGAAACTATAAAAGAAGGGGAAAAAAAGTCTTAATCTCTAATCATTTATAATCTAATAGGAGACAGGACCAGCACATACTAAACTATATTACATTCATACCCAGATATATAGATTGAAAATGAGGTATTCACAAACATTAAGAAAAATAAACAATGACCTGAAAGAAAATAAAGGGAATTAATACTTAGTGAACATTAAAGGACTAAGGATTAGGATTAAGCTATTTCATGATGGCTTTGCTAAGTCTTTAGCCAAGACTGAAAAACGGAAGAAACCTAGTTGAGTTACAATGTGTCAAATGAAGGAGAGTGGCATATGTAGTGATTCAATGAAAGATAATGAAGGGTGTCAAGGGGTAAGTAAAATAAGTTTCCTTGGCCAAAGTATAAAGTACAAATTGTGGTCGAATGGAAGATCAGGAAATTAGCTATGGGAACTCAGTAAGTCAAGTACTGTCAAAGGACTCAAATTCAAGTCAATAATTTTGCTTGACCTAAGAAGCAAGTGGAAGTGATTGTAGACTTTTGGGAAGAGAAATGATCAGAACAAAACCATACTCAAGGTAGGTAATTTTGTGAAACAAAAATCTAAAGAACTTGGTAACGGTCTAAATAAGGGGACTACAGAAGAGGAATAGGGAGGATTCTACACCTGGTTCTAGTATACAAAGAAACAGAGGAGATAAATTATGGGATGACTTTTCCATGACTGATAGAGACAGAAAACAGTGAAATAAATCAACATTTCTTTCGATAAAAAATGTTAATAGAAGTATGCCTGAGGGAGGTAAGCTGAAACTAGTTTTATTTAACATTCTCACAAACCGTCTGGAGATGGTGGTATTCAGTAAAATAAAGCAATGCGTTTTAATATTGTTTCACAAAAACAGAAATATTACTGTTTATTGTAAATAGTTCCTGTAACAGACATAAACTATTTTACTTTCATCCTTCACCCTTGTTTCATTCTTGCCCTTTGCTTCATTGCTCATCCTCTACCCTTTCCTGACACCTGCCACGTTCAGGATTCGTACCCCAATGGTGAGAAGGTCAGAAACAGAGATGAGGATGTCTGGTTTACACATTACTTGGTAAGTTTAAAAGTTGCATACTTAAGGGTTTATCTATAAACTTATGTCTAAATGACCTTGAATAAAAGGGGCTCCCTAAAATCAGCCATATCATGATGTCACATGCCCACATTATTTTCAATGTGTAGATTTTCAGAAAATTAGCATGTAATTTATTTGAGTCAAATTTAAACAGAAAAAAGAAACTATATTAATAAAATAATTGACTTTAAGCTCTTTGGAGAAATATAGAAAAGGAAGTTTGGAATCCATGTCAGTTCTGTTAGAATTTAAAATCCATGAGGGCAGTGTTTGTGTTTTATTTGTCCTTTTGCCCTGTACTTAGCAAATGCTTAATAAATATTTGCTGCATTGAAAGAGGCCAATAAGATTCAAGATGAGTACGGAATAAAATTTAAAAACCATGATTTTAGTCTTACTAAATGTTAACTCTAGATAAGGATGAAGTTCTGATTATTATACTTTAAAAAAGCAAGCAAAAAAAGACACATGAAGCTGGGAAAGGTTTGGGGTTGAAAAATAAAATTATCGTGGTCATCCAAGGACTTTGATAGAAAACAGGTTCTTAGGGGCTGGGCGCGGTGGCTCACGCCTGTAATCTCAGCACTTTGGAAGGCTGAGGCAGGCGGATCACAACGTTAGTAGTTCGAGACCAGCCTGAACAACATGGTGAACCTGTCTCTACTAAAAATACAAAAATTAGCTGCGTGTGGTGGCGGGCGCCTGTAATCCCAGCTACCCAGGAGGCTGAGGCAGGAGAATCGCTTGAATCCAGGAGGCGGAGGCAGCAGTGAGCTGAGATCACGCCACCACACTCCAACCTGGGCAACAGAGTGAGACTTTGTCTCAAAAAAAAAAAAAAAAAAAAAAAAAAGAAAATAGATTCTTTGGCTTGCAAAAATAAAAATGACTAGAAAATAGATTCTCTGGCTCGCAAAAACAAAAATGACTGAAATAAATTAGTAGATAAATAGATTTATGATGCATATGGATGAGACTTATATTCACCAAATTCTGGTCTACAAGAACTTAAGGGGATAATCTTACAGAGTCGGTCTGAAGTCAAATGGAAGGAATTATTTCTTTGTATCACACAAAACCAGAGCCAGCTCCACAGCCATGCGGGCTATACACTTGCATAGGAGGTCCTGTGCTTGGGAGAGCCTCTTTATGGTTTAATGCTCTGCTGTTGAGGTCTTGAAATTCTTAATAATTTTTCAATCAGTGACCCCACATTCTTCTTTATGAGGTGGGCCCTGCAAACTATGTAGGTAGCCTTGCAATAACATGGAGAAGTCATTAATCTTGAGAACTGTTGAGGTTAACAGTATCAATAAGGTCAAAAAAAAAGTTTGGATAAATTCATAAACTAATGAGGAACACTCTTATAAAGTCTGATTTTAAAAAGCTAGATATTTTTAGTTTTCTCGAATGTTCGATGATTATGTAATAAAGCCAACTACCAACAGAGGGCCTGATAGAGAATGAAATTTCCTTTCTGAAACCCAAGTGGAACATGTTAACTGCTACAAATCTGAGTAAACAATGAATTGCAGTAGAAATACTGATAAATTATCAAAAGAATAAAAACTTGAAATAATGGTTAATGAACAAATAGCATTTTGGATAAGTTCTCCTTTTTCAGCATTTAAAATAAGTAAGTTGACTTGATTGCTCTGTATGACCCTTATTCTCTCTCTAGTTTTCCCAGGAGCTTCCTTGTTCCAATCATTTGAACAATCTCACCCCTTTTCCATTTAGACGGAAACTAAAATTTCTGACCAGAAAACATTTCAAAGAGGAAGATCCCCAAGTACTGAACTTGACTAACAGAGGGCTAGCCCTGTATAGAGCCATTTCAGCTCTATGCCTGTTCAAAAAAGGTATTTAGAATCAGAAATTGGAATTTAGTCTTGAAAATATAAAGAATATGTTAAACAGTTACTCAAAGGCATTTGCTAAATTTATTATAAATACCCATGTAATGAATCTGACAGGAAAACATAAACTTTCTGTCAAAAAGGTCACTGGATTTTAAAATAACAATAATCTTACCAATTTGAAAAATTTCAAATTTGGTAAACAGCATTTCTGTGGTAAAATGCAACAGGCTATCCAGTTACAATCTGGGGACTTATGTAATGGCAATCTCCCACACGTCCCATATCATTATTTAGGAACTAGTCTATCTCTAAAAACGCAAGTCTTGTGAGTCTTATGAAGTCCTACGAAAAAGTGTCTGTAAGAGAAGTACCAGACTTTTCTGCTCAGGGCACACAATGCAGCTCTATTTTCCAACTACCTAAAGGAAGAAGTTCTCAAAGTATGGTCCTGGAGCTACCAACTTCACCTGAGGTTTGTGAAAACTGCAATTCTCAGGCCTAGGCCTAACAACCCTTGAAGAGACACTCTGGGGAGTGGGGCCTAACAATTTGTGTTTTAACAAGCACTCACATTCTGATGCTCACTAAAGTCTGAGACTATTGCTTTAAGGCAATCGAAGGCTTTTTAATACTTCCTAAAAATGGGGGTCTTCTGTGATTTCAATTTCCAGCAAGTGGTCACATAAAAAAACACCAAAGTTCAGAGACTGGCTTTGAGCACCATAAACACTGAGTAAGGTTCATCTGAAGCGGATTAAATAGAAGAAAATAAAACAAGTATCTGAAGACATGCAGTATAAACAAAGAACATTAAAAAACCTCATAGTAAGATAATATGCTTTTCATTTATTTCTGAGATTTTAAATAAAAATATTTTGAATATTAATATCTAAACAGATTTCCATTCACAAGGGCTTACAGGTGATGATTTTGATCTTGGCTAAGTGTTTCTATTGCTGAAGAATGTCATCTTATTCCTAATATAGAAATAATATATTGCTTTAAAATCAAGATCGAAAAACACATTATCATAAAGAAATCGATTGGAAACAACAAAACATGCATTAGGTAACCAGTAACTGCACTAAAACAGATACACCACTCACATATTCCATTATGTAAATGAATTCAAGATATTTCATGACTGATCAGCTAGAAGGGACATAATGATTTATAATTCAAATAACTGAGCACTGAAATCAAATTGAACTAATATATATTTCTAAATATGCAAACCTGAAATAATTGCTAAAAAATATAAATCAATGTACCCATGTTGAAATCATTCCCATTCCCTGGTTTAAAATATTATAGCTTTTAAACTTTTATCCAGTAAATTTTCTGAAAATATGATTTTTTATTCACTTCAAGAAGAATTCAAAAGCAATAAGCAGTATGTAAAATAAAAGGCTATAATATTTGAATTAAAGAATATATAACAGGTTTAACATGATAGGAAAAAGATCTTAAATAGCAGATACAAATAAATTAGGCATTATGCAAATTATGCTACAATAATACAAATCAAATTAATTTTATACTAAATATCAATTTCAACCTAAAAAACAGGGTAAATCTAAACAATAGATATGTGCTATAAAATAACTGAGGCTTCTTTGCAGATAATATGCTCTCAAAGTAATTCATTGTGAAAAGGCCAGAGTTTGCAATACTAGGAAGTACTTATAAACCACTTCATATGTTAGAAATAAAGAGTATTTCAGCATTATTATTAGAAAAAAATATGGGTTGAGTTTTTTTTTAATAAGAAAAAATACGTATCTTAAAAAGCCAAATGACCATTGGAATTGGGTTGTACATCACTTTCCAGTAAAAAGGAAAAACAGCCTGGACAGGTGTAATTTATCATTTTTCTGATTTAATATCAAAGAAATATATTAAAATAATAAAAAGAATCCTGAAATCCTCAAAATTTGTAGTGATAAATAGCCCTCCCTGTCTTTATTGCATTATACCTACTAACAGAAATATTGCATGGTGGATTTTGCCAGACAAGGACGATTATTTTCCAATAAAAAGTTGCATATTAAATTCCAGCACAAAAGTGGGTGTCTAATACTTTGGAAATCTTTTATGGTTTACCAAGGAATACAATTTTAAACATAACTAACATAAACATATTCCTGGAATGAACCTACATTAAAGGTTTCCATCCAATGCCACCATTTTCAGAATTTGTCCTCATATTAAAAGATCAGCTAATCTTAGTGATTAACTAATCCAACACTTATCTTTCCCAAGTCCTATATATTTGATAGCTAATGTAGAAAAGACAATCTACAAGATTCTCTCTAGTTGTTAGAGATATGACAATACTGTCAACTATAATCTCATAAGAAAGGATGATTCTTGGTTTTAGAATTTTAAAAATCTGCTAGACAGAGAAATCTAAATATTCAATGTATAATGGGAAATCTTATTTTAGATTTGATTAGATGTTGATTTGGTAGGGCCAATAATCAAAGAAGTGGTCAAAAAGCTTATCAGTTTCTTAGTATTACTCCATTGTGCCTATCAACTAATGAAAATGATGCTCTTTTAAACTGAAGAATATTAGAGATATATTTACTCACAGGAATTCAGTTTTTATAAGGTAGTATTTTTATAACATTTTGACCTCCTTATAATTAAATTACATGCTTTCTTTGAGAACAAGAATTTCTGACAATTACAAACAAGCATAAACTTAAATACATGTGGTTGCATACTTTCTTATATAACCATTTATTAGCCTTGGTGAGTATAAATGTAACTGTAACTATTTAGGAATCTACATGTCCATATAAATTCAACCGGGATTCTGACTAAATGCTTCATAGTATATAACTAAAACTTTTCAAAAACATGCATTTACAGATAAGGCTAAATAAAAAGCCTTTTTATTAAAAAAATACAAAAATTATAAACAAGGAAAATACCTGGCTAATTAAATGCACTTGCTAGGTTGTTTATACATAATGTCAGATGTACAGTGAAAAGGATATCCAACAGAAAGGTCATTTAGGAACTGAAGAGTCCTTGAAATTACAGGCTCACATCTTCCCCAGAATTTAAGGTTTGTAACACTAAATATGAAAAAAAAATCCTTGATTATAAGTAAGATATTTGCTTGTCTAGGGAGAACCAGAGAATACACATACATTTAGGCAAGTTTGATTACCTAAGTCACAAGTATTTTGAAAGTGAAAAAAAGGCTCAAAAACATTTTCTATTCTTTTATAGCATATTCAAAATTATATACAATCTACAATGAATATTGCTCTCCAAATGGTATATGATTCTATATATTTAGTTTTGTAAATTAAAAAGTTGTCTAAGTGTTTCACAGGAAAACATCAAGTTTGTACCCAAAACATATTAGGGAGGAAAAGCAAGAGTTACAAAGAAAGCCAAATAGAGGCTCACTATTACTGCCAAATAATGAACCATCAATTTGTGGCTCCAAAACTCACTTCTTATGATCATGATTGTTTATCTAGCTTTGTTCTCTGCAATCAAGACAGTGTTCTTTGTCTGTTATACAGATAAAGTGGGGTGCCAGGTGGAGGCATACAAGTCTGGCTAAGTGTACAAAGTTATGTCCATGACTAGAAACTAGTTTATTCTGCTTATATTATAAGTCCAACATAAGGCCAGTTTCCATGAATATGTCTCTGCTAGCCATAGGTTCCTTTTAGAACTAACGAATGTCCTATCAGACCTCTTTCAATGATTTCAATTTGCAATAATTTCTTCACGTGGTCTTTGAAACTGGGTGTTTTCCTTTTTAAATAAAAAAAAAATGCTGCTCATTTGATCTGAAGAGTCAAGGTCTGTAAATCTATTAAAGTCATCATCTGATGCTGCACACTGCAGTTGTATGGAAACCTGACAAATTACAGTGTCCTTTGGACGACGAGTTTTCAATATGTGAAATTAAGTTTCAATTAAGAAAATGCTAACATTCTAACAATTAAAGCATAATTTTAAAGTCTTTTATTTAAAAAATTAGTATATATATATAAAGACTTAAATACAATAAAAAGATCTATTACATTTAAAACAACAGAAAAATTAAAGACCAAAACAAGAACTCACATTTTTGTCATGAATGTTTCTAGAACATGGCTGTCATTTGTGATTCCTAAGACTTCCGACATACGAGCATATACCTGCATTAAAACATTTCATTGTTAAAAGCTTTATCATTAACATATATCTTCAAAAGACTCTTCAAATTGAACAAACATAAGATTTAATGCACTGTTGTATCCACACTGAAGTAGGGAGTGGGTGGGAGAGCAAATGAATTTTTTTCAAAAAATCTTATACTTTTAAAATTTGCTTTTTCCTCCAGACCTCTCCTGTTTTGAAATATATAAACACTTACACACAAACACACTCATATATCCATTTTACTCCCACCACACCACACACATTTTTTTTTCCTCAAAGTGGTAGACCATCCCTTTCTTGAAGATGGGAGTAGGTATGCAAAGGGCAGGGAAGTACAGTACTTCAACAAAAGGCTCTAACACTTAAACATTTTCCATCTATTCTAGATTTCAGCAAAATATTAACCATTTCAGGATTATTTAAGGCAGCTATAAGAATAAGGATTTAAAAATCAAAGGAAGTTAAAGAGCTTATAGAAATTCTCCTCAAATATTACCTAATTAAGCTTCCCCAAATATAGAGGTGGGTCTTACTTTCCATGCTGACATTGAAATCCCAAGCTCAGGGATTCTCTGCTGAAAACATCGGGGCTTGGGAATCCACTAAGCTTCCAATTAGGGAGTGTTGGTTGCAGAGTTTGGGGTGCAATATTTCAGTCTCAAACCAAGCCACATTGAGCTTATAAATACATATCCCACTTCAAGTGGGAAAATGCCACTAGCAACCAATGGAATACTCCCTATTAGCCTGGCAAAGCTGAGAGGTGGGTTGACACCTCGATACTCCCTGATGCTCTGGTGTGATTCCAGGTTATCCCTGCCAGACACCAGCTGTATGGGATTTCTCTTCTGTGATTTGATCCTCTGTGATTGTGTTCTCTCCCTTTCTCCTAAGCTGCCTATTTCCTATGTACAGCAACATAGCTTCTTCTTCCTCTTTTTTTTTTTTCATATCTGAACACCAGCTTGATACACCACCATAGGTCATAAAGGTAAGATGAAAATCACAGGGGCAACATAAATCACCCAGAGTTATAGGGTCATAGAGGGGAGGAAAGCTGCCATTGTAGAAATTTCTTATCTGAATTTTAAACACCATTTGAACCAACAGGTTGTGTTCCAGGATTTCAACCTGAGTCCTGTGTCTGGAGGTTAGACATAGCCTGTCTCTCAGGCTGATACAGCGAATCAGAGGGAGAGAGAAAGAGGGAGAGAAGGAGGGGTTGGGTGTAGAGGGTGAGGGAAGGAAGGGCTGACTGGTGGAGAGAAGCTGGGGAAGAGAGAGAGAGAGACAGACAGACAGAGAGGCAGGAAGATTGAGATTCAAATTCCTGCTGCCTTTTCCACTAACTTCTGAGCCCTACAGAAAAGCATTTCGATGATTATATATATATGTGACTTTGTCCATGAGAGTAGGACTTCATCTCTTGTAAGATTAAAGTGACCACTGTTGCTTGTAAGATGTCTGGGGGAAAGAGGGAGCTAAGGGAGAGGGAATCTGGAGAAGTTAGTTACCAATAACCCTCAACAATCACAAACCTTTAAGCACAAAGAGGTCTCAAAAGCAGGATGATATGTAGAATGGAAAGCTTCCCTAAGCTCACCATGATGCAAAACCGCTCTCACATACAGAAGTATACAAATTGGGTCCCTTGGAAAATCTGGTATCAACATGATTAATGGCACACAAAGCATTTCACAACTTGGCTTCAACCTACCTCATCTTCCACATTTTCCTCAACCTCAAGCCACATATAAAATGCTGATAGATCACTGAGGCATCTCACGCAATTTCAGATTTTTATATGTTCATGTGCTGGTCATTTTGCCTCAATCAGCCTTCTTCGTCTTTTTCTCCTCATAGTCATTCAAAAGTCATCTCCTCTGAAGCCTTCCTAGGCACAGTGAGTTGCACTATCCTTTATGTTCCCAAACATCTGGTCCATTCCTCTATCATGCTGCTTTTCACACTGTAACTGTTTGGATGTCAATCTCTCTCATTACACTGAGTGCTTCTTGAGGGGTGACACTATGCCTTATTCTTTGTGTCCCTAATATTACACCTCAGGCAATATTTGTCAAGTGAATACCACATGTTTTTAATGTGCGGTGGCAGAAGACAGGGTCCGGATCCGCTAGTACTATATTATAATGTGAATATTACATAAAGAATGAAAAATGACTCTTCATATTAAGCATATATTGGATTCTATGGACAAAATACATAAAATCATAAATTACAACAGAAAAAGAAAAGTAGCTAGAGTGAGCAGCTTGACTATCTAGTAATTGATTCCAGCAATTGTCTTTAATTTTATTTTAGTGGCACCCTTGTCAAAAGCGATCCTTAAAATAAGCCCAGTTTTATAAAATCAACTAACAGTAGGGATCAGATGCCCTATTGCGTGCCCTGCTTTGCCCACTTACTTGGTTTCAGGGCCACAAAATGTGTGCCCTTAACTGTGACTAGAATTTAAAAGGCACATTTATTTAACAAAGATGAAAGCATGAATGGATATGTTTAAACTAGCTCTACTACAACTCAAAGCACAAGCTTTTTGATGGTATACAGGGTCATTTATATAGATAAATGAAACGAATAATAAATTCTATGACATATTGGTTTTGGAAAGGATGGGGCCATGGCATTATCTCAAATCACCTATTTTCTTCTTACTGTATTTACATCTTTCCTGGTTACTTTTCTTGTTTTGGACAACATGATAACTACAGCGGACTTTTGTAAAATCAAATTTTACATTTTCAAGACTTTATAAATGCCAATTTTTATGGCAAAACTCAGAAATAATATAATTTTTGTTCTAATCATTATTCAAGAGTGAATAATAAAAATATAAAAGCTAAAATGTGACTTTAAGCATTTCAAAAGTTTTAACATTAAAAAATGTACTTTCTAATTCAACGGGTCCTACAAGCAAGTTTTCCTAACATGTTCCTGGCATTCAAGAGAGGAGGAAACGAGTCAGGCAGGTCTGTTGTGCTCTGCTGTCAAAACAGTTTCTCAAAGCATCAGATCTGACCCAATAATATACTAGAAAAACAGTCAACATTGACACATGGCAGTGCTTTAATCCACAATTATCCTTGTAACTTGCACCATCCCTTTTATCATCCATTAGCTTTGATTCCCATTATCCCATCTAGAACTGTGTCAACGGTTTTGTCCTTGGGGATTTCTCTCCACTACTAGGATCTGACAGTCAAGCTTGAGTACTAAACAGGATCATTACCTCTTAAATCCACTTATCTGATCTACTGAATAGTAAATTGAAAAGCTCATTAAGAGCAACAATCTGATTTGTTTTCACGTGTGACAGGGTCATTTAAAATCAATGTATGATTACAGCGTTTCTTTTAAAAGACTGCTTCTCATTTTCCAAGGCATCTTATCATTCAGATAACATGCAGATAACATGAAAATGTCTTATCCCATAAACATTGATAATTTGGGAGTGGGAAGTAATTTGTTCAGTGAGGAAATACCTACAAAATTGTTTATCATCAAGCACAAGTCAATAAAAATCTTCTATAGAGAAATGTTTTAACACAGTATTTAGAGTTTTCAACACTTTCTACAACTTTTATCATTTCACTTGAAATAATTTTTGACACCAAGAAGAAACTGTATTGCAATATCTATTTTAAGGACATATAGGAGTTGGCATAGGAATGCAAGAAAAGAAAAAAAATTCACTTTCAGTACACAGATTCCTTGTTTCTTATTTCAGAATCTATTAAGATTACCTCATCACAATAAAAAATGAGTAAAAATCTAAGAAATAACAGACTAAATCTATCGGTGTGGTCATCCTTCAGAGAAGGATGGGCAATACAATGACACTGAATATATGGTTATGCCTTTGGTTATGTGTTTTATACAGTCAGAGATGGATATGCTGTAACCAAGTTTTTGCCTTTCTGAGCCCTCCTCCCTTCTTTCCTTCTTCTGCATTTCAAAATATGCCTGTATAATAGACTGGAAGCTCCCTGAGAGCAGAAATGATGCTCTGTTTTTTTTAAAATCTCACATGCCTTCTACTCAATAATGTTTTTTTAAATGAATAAAAAGAATATAGTGTTAAAATGTACATTTTGGTCAATCTCATTTCATACATGATTCTTTAAAAGAAGGAAAACAACCCATAAAAGGCAGGTATTTTTCCCCCTGTACCCCAAATCCTACTCCTCAGGGATGAACATTGGTAAAATGCCATCATTTTAAAAGGTGTGGTTTTAATGCTTAAATAATATTTCTGGGAGAAGCTCTCCCTGTAGATTCAGTAAGAAGAGTCGCCTAGGGGCCAGGCGTGGTGGCTCACACCTGTGAGCACTTTGGGAGGCTGAGGCAGGCAGATCATGAGGTCAGGAGATCAAGACTATCCTGGTCAACACGGCAAAACCCCATCTCCACTAAAAATACAAAAAATTAGCCAGACTGGCGGTGTGAGCCTGTAGTCCCAGCTACTCGGGAGGCTGAGGCAGGACAATCGCTTGAACTTGGGAGGTGGAGGCTACAGTGAGCCGAGATCGTGCCACTGTACTCCAGCATGGGTGACAGAGTGAGACTCTTTATCAAAAAAAAAAAAAAAAAAGAAGAGTCCCCTAATTTGAAACCTTAGAGCATTCATTGTTGCCAGTCTATTACTAGCACTTCTCAAAACATAATAGGCTATAATACTTTTGTAGTATTGATTTCCATGTGAATATGTTTCCTCCCCTATTTTAAGCATGTACTCCTGGAAGGCAAGGGAAATGTCTATTTCTCTTTACATCTCCACTAGTATATTGTCTTAGAACACTGTCGTGATAAACGTAGCAAAGTGGAAAAAGCACAGACTTTGGTCCCAAAGATATCTGCATTTGAATTCTGTATCTGCCACTAACTAGGTGTTTCTTAAAGACTCTGAATCTTGGTTTCTTAGTTATTAAACAGTAATAATTGTAATACTGACTTTAGGCTGGGCAAGGTGGCTCACACCTGTAATCCCAGCACCTTGGGAGGCCAAGGCAGGTGGACTGCCCGAGCTCAGGAGTTCGAGACAAGCCTGGGCAACACAGTGAAACCCTAAACTAAAACACAAAAACTTCACCAGGTGTGGTGGTATGTGCCTGTAATCCCTGCTACTTGGGAGGCTGAGACAGGAGACTGCTTACCTGGGAGGCGGAGGTTGCAGTGAGCCAAGATTGCACCATTGCACTCCAGCCTGGTCACAGAGTGAGACTCCATCTCAAAAAACAAAACAAAACAAAACAAACAAACAAACAAAAAACCCCTACTTTATGGGCTTTTGAGAAGATTAAATGATGATCCCAAACTCAGAGTTTGACGTTTAGTAGTTACTCAACAAATGCTGATTCCCTGTACAACCTTTCACTGAGCCTTCTGCAGACTAGATGCTAACGTGGTCAGTTAACATCTTTTCAAGAGAAGGCTCTTCACGTGAAAAATAACAGAAAAATCAGGAGGTCCTTACCTTGAAGATTTTCACACAGCATAAAGATGGTTAAAACAAATAAATGAAATCTTAAAATCTGTATCAATAACTCTTAAGTTTTACATGCATGTTCAATTAATACCTTCTAGTCACACTCAGAAATTGCATTTGTTAAAGGCATAAAGCAACTGCTTCAAAATTTCATGGTACAAAATCAAATTCTTTCTACTTCTAAATGGTTATTGTCTTAGAAGCTAGAAAAATTACCCATTTTAACCAGTTACCCATCTCTCTAGCTCCTGAAATACAGAAAGTGATTAGAAATGTAAGGAGTTATCATTATTACAGATTTGAGAAGGCATGCTCTTAAAAAACTGTTTTAATATTTTTGTTTTCTTAGCCCTTTAGATTTTACTGCAAAGGTTCTTATAAATTTAAGGAAAGAGCATTTGGATAGTACATAATGCTTCAATGAGCCTATACATTCTCCAGCTTCTCAACTAATCAAATGACAAATACTGCCTGCAGAATTTGCAGGTAGCTTAAAAGATCTTATATATGGTTTTAAAAAGGGAACTAAGTAAGAAAAACAGATGAGGGCATAAACTACATTACAACATAATTTTGAGTTATAAATTTAATAAAGAATAAAAGCATGTGCTGAGATAATTTTTAAAATTTGTTTTTCCAGTCTTAATCCTTGGTCTTGGGTAGCTGCAGCATTGTCTCTAACGTTCTGGTTATAACTCTGAGGAAACTAATTATGTCAATCTTTAAATTTGAAGTAGATTACAGAACTGGGAAACCCAGAATATTAGTTCCTAAAGGTTGTATGGATATATAATGACAGTCACAGAAATTCAATAACAGCCCTCTATGAAATGTACTCAAAAGCACCACATGAAACAAATTAAAAAGAACAATGAATCTCTCATTCTGTGCAAATAAGAAAATAAGAGAAAACAGTGGTTCTAGAGATTTTCAAAAGAGTTTTTATAATGACTTAAGATTTTGGATAATGAATCTTCAGAAAATTACAGTAAGTTAATACCCTTAGGCCTTCTATAAATGTTTAAGATGTTATAACTTCTCAAAGAGCTTTAGTACATTGTTTAAGCAGGCTCAATGCAGAAAATTAACAGTGCTATAGAAGTCAACAACAGAGTATTTTACCATCAGATGACAAACTTTCTCTGAAGCAATTTAGTATCAAAAACGTATCAGGTAATATAAAAGTGATACCACAAAAGATCCCCCAAATACTACTGTAAATTTTCAATACTGGAATGACTTGTTATTGAAGGTTTTTAACTGGTTGTAAATTGGTAAAACAAAACCTGTCACTGGAAAGTATCCAATACAATGAAAGCATTACTATTCCTTAGGAAGAGAATTTAGGAACACAGTATGAAATAACTTATTATGAATAAGAAACACATTTTCATATTTTTGTTTTAGGCTTCAAGTGCCTTTGAGGTCAATTCAGTGCTTTCCATAAGAAAAACTTCATCAATGTGAAAGGCATTAGTAGAGGAGGAAGAAGGAGAGGTGTAGGAAAGAACAGGGCATTTAATTACTTGAATCTAAACCATTTGAACTAAAGGTATTGAGGTCTTTCATTAACACCTGAAGCAGGATAAAATATAATAATCACAATTAACTTATCACCATAACAAGAGAATTAATGGTACAAGCATCATTGCTGTATATTAAATACACAAACTTAGTGACACTGAATAGATCCATATTAATCTTGGGTAATCACTTGTTCCATATCATTTAAAATAACATCATCAAATATAAGCCTGAAATTAGACAAAAAAATCTTTTGCCAGAATTTAATTTTAAAACCATAATTTATGTTGGAAACTAGGTAGCAAAAGGTGAATAATCCTGCTCACCTCACTCAGTTAAAGAAAGAATGGCATCTGATAAAGAAAAACTGGTTATGGAAGTATAAAATAAATATGAGTGCTAAATATTTATTTCAATTAGAATATCTGAACCTACCATCTGTGGTGGTCATTTTGCTAAGGGGACACGTACCTAACAAATCTCTTAAGAGGCATTCCCAGTCTGCTTGAATAAGCTATTGTATAAGAAAACTTGGAGTGACCACTCTGGCCTCACATTTCCTTCGCTCCACATCCTGTGGCACAAAGCATGAACTCAGCAGGCTGGGGTGCAGGGCTGCCTGCTGCCTTGTGATAATCCCCTCTCCCAGTAGGGGCCTCCACTGATGCATGGCTAAGAACATGCTTCCTCTTTTGCTTGCACCCCAGTGGGGTTTCCATTTCTAACTTGGGCCCAAATCCAGACTGCTAAGGAAAGTGGAAAAGTTAGAAAGCTCCAGATGCTGCCAGGGATATTTTTGAGTCAGTTTCTAAACAATCATTTATTAGAAAGAGTACAGGTATAATATGAAAACCAGCGAGGCTGGTAATTTTGGAGAGATTCTTTCCCTCCCACCCCCGACCAGATCTAGGGTCTAACTACCACCTGTTCAACAGAAGCTGGCTGCTTGCCTTACTTTCCTTCAGGGAGCCACTGACTAAGGATCTCCACCAGCATGAACCTAATGCCTCCCGACAGGCCTTCCCTAGCCAAGTGGGACCTGGGTTGAGTGCACCAGTTACTGGTCACAGGATATGCAGTCCACAGAAAGACTCCTGTGGTGCAACCAGCTGAAAGCCAACTAGAGAAAATGGAGAGTGTACATTTGTCCTGACACAGCTTTGCTCCTGCCGGCTGCCAACTCACTCCATGTCTGGGGCCAAGCTTCTGTTAAACTAGTCTTTTATGGATAAAGCCATGGTAAAGCCCTGGGTAAATATATTATCTCCCCAAGTCCATTCAAAAAGAAGCTAACTATGGCTATGGCACCAGCTGCTTGGGAAGAAGGCTTGATTTTAGTAGAGGATTTTGGGACTATGGTTTGAAAGAGCATTTCAGACATTTAAAGGAATATTTATGATTCTTTGCAATAGCAAGTTTATAAGATGACATGATTAGATTTTAGGGCAAAGAAGCTGATGCTGGATTAAGTTTGTGAGAGGGTGATAGTAGAAGTGGGGAAATAAAATATTTTGTTTAACCTGCTGTACCTCCTAAAGGTGTCAGCCAGAAACATTTTGGCACAAGGGATACATGTGCTCTAGACATTGTTCAATAACAGATGCTATTCAATGTAGCCAAATAAAACTTTCTGCTTTCAAGTATTAATAACTGATTAGAATTGGTTACTCAACAATGTTAACATCAAAAATCCAGGGTGCTTTTGTACTATGCAACCATATTAAATATAGGCTTTGCAGTTAATACTGCTTATTAGACTACTGAACCTTTGGTTATAAAATATGCACTCTGTAGAATTATATAGTGCATAAAAAGGAAATTAAGACAATGCACACCTATACTTCATCATTATGTGCATATGCCTGTTTTACTAATGAGAATCTGAGGCTGTAGTGAGATAAGCATAAAGATTGCTGGTCCACCACCATCACCAGCAACTCAACTCACCTTCACTATTTTCTAAGCCTTCTCTGGAACTCTGGGTACATCACTCCTCAGGCGTACAACCTAAAAAGCACAAAGTTTAGGGACCTGCCACCTGGCACCAGAAATAAGAGAAGAGCAAAATGTCTTCCCAATCTCAAATATGAGGAGAAAGTGGCTGCCAATCACTGTGGTTGTTACTTATCATATTCTTGGGACTTTGATTTTATTCTGGAGCCCATGAGCAGAGACATGGTTAAGTCCTGTTCAAATTCTGGATGTTATATGAATGGCAATGGGTTTGCTTCAATGAGATAATTCCAGAAACCAATTACTAAAAGCAAGTCCTAAAAAAGAATAAATCATAAATAATATTTGACAGAACTATTTTTAAGAATCTTGGCTGGGTGCGGTGGCTCATGCCTGTTATTCTAGCAATTTAGGAGGCCAAGGCGGATGGATCACTTGAGTTCGAGATCAGTCTGGTCTACATGGTGAAACCCCACTTCTACTAAAAATACAAGAAATTAGCCAGGCATAGTGGTGCACGCCTGTAACCCAGCTACCTGGGAGGCTGAGGCAGGAGAATCACTTGAACCTGGGAGGCAGGGTTGCAGCAAGCTGAGATTGCACCATTGCACTCCAGCCTGGGTGAGGAGAAGAGTCAGACTCTGTCTCAAAAAAAAAAAAATCTCTTATTACTGTTTCCCATGAAGCACTTTCATTATACAAGTGTGGCAACTGAGGCTAATGATTTAAGTAGGCCAAGTAACCTTCTGATGGGCAAAAGTACATCTTTTAACTAGGGTTACAAAGAATAGTATCACAAAATAGGAGATAGTCTAGTGAAGTAGTTAGGAATAGATTCTGATGCCCAAGACTAGTGAGATTCTGCTACTTACTAATTTTGAGCAAGTTGCTTACCCTTTAAACCTTAGCTTCCTTAAATATAAAAAGGATGAGAGTAGTAACTAATCTGCGGAATTTTGAGAGGATTAAAGTGGTTAATTTATGTGAAGGACCTATGACAGTCCTGGTACATAGTAAAATTTTCACAAGTGTTACCTATTATTATTATTATTGAAATGTCCCTTTTCTTTGTGCTTTATCTGGACTAGATACTAGAAAATAGATACATGTTCTAAGAAGGTAAGTGAGTAGCTTTAGTAGTAGTTAGAGGGGAGAGGGCCTTAATGAAAGGTAACATAACTTCTAATATTAAATAATGGGTCTAGTTTGAGTCTTGCAAAGAAATAAAGTAGTAGGAAAAGTGATAGAAAAGGAGTCAGGAGGAAAATAGAATAGTCTGTGGCATTTGCTGATACTTTATCTCAAGAACTATCTGTATCACCTAAATTGCCAAATTCAAAGCTTTCATCCTCATTTTTTGAGTCAATACAAGTTCTTGCTTCCTATCGCCAAGGTAAGTTTTCAACTAAGTAAGTAGATGATTTATATCACTGTGTCCAATAAATTATTAAAGTTTTCCCCGCTCAGATCAATAGGTCCATCCAGTTGTCCAAATTTTCCTTACTAATGTACACAGACATGGGGTTCCAGAACACCATCATTAATTTTAAATTATTAGAAGAGTTTTTAGGTGATGGGCTCCCAAGGGACAGTCTTTCACAGTAGGAACAGAAAGGGGCTACCTTTCAGAAATAAATACATTACTGATCTCTGACACTAGACTATGGGTTCTCGGTTGCTTCTTCCATTGTAGGATATCCAATATCAAGGATCTAGCTCAGTTCTCTCGTGACTGATGGCTAGCCAGGACTAGAGGTCCAATCTTCAGTTACAGGAATGAGTCTTTTCCTTGGTAAATAAAACAGCTAGTATGGAGATGAAACTTATGATGTTGGTATAATCAGTCATCATACTCTGAAACTGATCATTCCTGGACTCACGCCTAAATACATACACAGCCAATGTGATATAGTGAAAAGCAAATTGGGTTTAGAGTAAGATAATCTGGTTGAAACCCAGGGTCTGCCACTAAACAAGCTTTTAATTCTGAAATTGTTTCATATTTCTGCAAAATGATATTCATATCTATTAAACAGAACATTGTTGAGAAGACTAAATGAGAAAATGTAATGAATAATTCAGCAAAGTGGTTAAATGCCAAGTAGAAACCCATTGCAGGTTAGATTAAGGTTGAAGATAAACTGTATTCTCAAATGATATTTCCTAGATATTTCTCATTCTACATTACCTAAAAATACAGAATTCATAACTTACAACATGGATAATGTTTTAATACCCAACACCTTCATCTTTAGGAAGGTTAGAGAGTGTCATGTGTTAGGCAGCTGCACCTGCTGGGAAGTGTGGTATGACAGCCCATGGCTCATGAATGCCAATGACCAGATAAAAAGGGCAGTTGAGAACTGGTATCAACAAGCATGAAAACATTTCTAATGAGTCAGAAAAGTGGGCCAAGAGGGAGCATGAAAGGAAGTGACCATGAAAATTTAGAGATAGAAACGGACAATAAATGGTCAAAAGGCTTAAAAAAAAAAAAAAAAGAGAAAGGTTACAACAAAACTTGAGAATTGCAATTCTCCACAAATGGAAAGCCACCAGTACTAAGGTGTTTAGCACATTTCGAAATTTTCTATCATGTTATAATTTTTTTTTGTTAAAAGTTTCCAGTGAAACTTACTGGGCATAGGAGATTTTCCATGGAAATGCATTTCCAATTTTGTAATGGGTGTCAACCAGAAAATGCAATTCACATAGGAGAAACTTGTTTCAATGCCAACTTGCTTAAACACATCTATTCGGTAAAGCAAGGGATACCGGCGCTGGGGAGCCACGCAAGGCCTAGGGGAAAACAAAATTCCAATAAGTATGCCAAATATGCTTTTATATTTCAAGACTCCTTCAAAAGAAACATTATGGGGAGATACAAATTAGGAAAACACTGAACTTAACTAATTTAAAATGTTGAAAAAATATTTTGCATTTATGTTTTATAACCAAGTGCTTTTCTCACATTTGTCCCAAGGCAGCAGATAAAGCGCTATATTCACCATTGCTAATACTAGCAATTGGAACATGCTCTTTGGCAAGGCAGAAATAAGATAATTGTTCAACATAGGCTGGCTTTTCAGAAATACTGGAAGCATTGCCTGTAATTATAGACATCTGTCACTGCTAGCCACTCAGTACTAACCCTGACATCAATATACAACCATAGCACTAAACTGCCTGCAGGCATAGCAATGGAGACTAGATACGCTAGGCAGGCAATCATCTGCTTCATCCAAACTATCTGTCAAAGGTTCCCAACCACAAATAGCTCTTACATTTTGTATCCTTAGGATAATATGTTGATTTATTTGAGATTCTCTAATATTTACAGTCTAGACCATCTACTAAAATAAAGAAACAAAACTTATGGCTAATGGACGCAGTTACTGTTCACAGTCATCATAAAAGGTCATAGCTCAACCCTCAAATGTTAAAAATTGATGGCAGCTTTAACCATGCGCTATCATACAGATGTTTCCTTTTGTAGAGGCAATTATTTTCAAAAGCAATTCAAAATCATAAATACAATCCTTCATCAGCAAATATGTTGCCACATTGTTTTAGTAGAAATGCTCATATTTTAAAGCCCTTTTTCAGAAGTAAAAACAAGTTTCAATGTTGAGTACTGAAGAGTCCAGATCATCAGTTTGGGTTTAGCTTTACATACACTACCTTACTTGGCAATATTTTCCCTATATAAATGATATAATATCAAAAACTAGGAAGTGATATTGATATGAAAAATAAAATACTTGGTTAATGAATGAGTCAAATGATATAATCTTGCAGGGTGTAAAACTTACTGAAATATATATTCACATGTACATTCATATTTTTAAGAGCCCAAAGACACACTGTAGCTTTAAACATCACCCTCTGTTTTCTTTTAAACAGCCAGAGAAGCAAGCTGAAAATTATTAGACATTTAGACTAATTAGGAATAAACATTCACAATTATCATAATGTGTTACTAAAAACCCAGATATTTCTTGGTCTGATCACAACAGCCAAGGCTGAAGAAAAACTATTAATTACTGACAGACAGTTAGCTTACAAGTGAGCTGCATTTTAAAAACCTCCTTTAAAATACAATTGCTAAATGCCTTACAGTGCTGTAATGTGAGACAGGTTCAAATCTTATTACTTCACTGAAATTAAAACCTAAGTTTTAATACTGTTCAAGTCGAACAATGATTCCACACTTTATTGCTTTTGAAATCCCTTGATGATCATAGGGAAAAATGCCCCGGAGAAAAAAAGACTGTTTTCGATAAACAGAAAATACAGTTTGCACTCTTAGCCTCTTTGTCATCACAAAAAAAGGATTTAATGCCAATTCTTTAAAAAAAGACTTTTTTTCCCACAAAATGTGCACCTTGTGTGCCATTTGTAAAATCAGTTCACTTTCTTTTATTTATTACTGCAGCGCGGCAAGGCAATAAAGAAGCTACCAATAGCTAATAAATTACATGCCTTTTAAAACAATTCTCTTGCTACAAAAACATGTAACTACAAAGGTTTACATTTACATGGTACATCATATGAAATGTCTATATTTGTGTTCTATTAACCATTTTGGCAAATTGTGGACTTTTACCAAATAGCTAATAGGACAAAATATATAGTGATCTATACATGTTCACACGACATAAAAGCCATTCTAGAAAACTAACCATGTATTTGCACTTTATAAAAATACTTCAAAATTTATTTAAAAAAACATTTTAATAAAGTATTTCATGTATCAAAAAGGTACTCAAGGATCTTCTAATCAGGATTAAATCATAATCATTTACTGAGAACTAAGAAAGTATCTTTTTTCTTCTAATTTATGTTCCTAGTATCATATAGTCTTTTAAAAATCATAATTCTAGCAGTTACTTAAAATAAATTATATAGAAGGCAAGATCGCTGGAATGTAAGCCAGAATGTACCAATTCGGATTCTTAATGAATATAGTATAGTACTTTTAGAAAGATGTAGAAAGTAGGTAATTTCAGAAACATTAAGAAACATCTTCTGCTTATAATCTTTCTTTTAAAAGAATATTATCTTCACATAGCCATAGCCACAAGAATTGTGGATTTAAATCCACAAGATTTAAAATCTTACTTAATGAAAGTAAGTTATTTTGTGTCTCTGGTTTGTCTATGTACAAATGAATTCTGAAATATCTATACTCCAGTTTTTAGGATTAAATTGTTAAATTAACCAGGGTATTTTCTTAATGCTTTCATGCTCTAATCTTATGATGAGAATATATTTATGAGGTAGTGTATTGCCTTTTATTATCAATTTCCTCCCTTTCCTGTAATAGCTCTCATAGCTGTGGCTCTTTTGTGTGTGATTCATACCTACAAAATTTCAAGTTTGTTAATTATGCACGATGAACAATGCTTCAATGTTCAAAGCACAATTTTGTTTCATTTCATCTTTATTTCAAGATGACAATCCACTATACAAATGAACGAAAATTTTATATTCTGCAGCATTCTATTTCTCCATTCAGATCTACTTATTCTCCTTTCTTTTGAAATTAGTTTGATTAGTAATTTGTGGGAGATATCTTTTTTAAAGAGTTCACTGAAATAAGTTCATTTCATTTTCATAGATTACTTAGAGGGGAATTATTATCATGATAAATCATAATTGTATAACATATATCAGTGTATGTGGACAACTCTGCTATATTTCATAACTTATTTTTGCTTCTTTTTAATAGTAAATGCTTGTGTGCTGAAATCATTATTGCCTTTCCCTATACTGTAGTTGATATTAAATGATATTATCCTCAATTAGTGATCAAGAAAAACAACTGACAAAATGTCTACTTTCTCTGTGGCTACTTCCTCTATCTCCTATATCTCATTCATAAAATTTTATTTTAAATCTCGAATTACTTGGATTATCCTCTTTTTGGCTGTGAGAAGGTTAATTATATTCTCTCTCTTGCATCACTAAGAATGTACATTCAAAATAGGCACAGCTAGGTATCATTAACTTCATATATATATATATATATATATATATATATATTTGTTGTTTGTTTTGTGTTTGAGTTGGAGTCTTGCTGTGTCGCCCAGGTGAGTACAGTGGTGTGATCACTGCAACCTCTGCCTCCTGGGTTCAAGTGATTCTCCTGCCTTAGCCTCCCGAGTAGCTGAAATTATAGATGCCCACCACCATCTCTACCAACTTTTTTTTTTTTTTTTTGAGATGGAGTTTCATTCTTGTTACCCAGGCTGGAGTGCAATGGCAAGATCTCAGCTCACTGCAACCTCCACCTCCTGGATTCAGGCAATTCTCCTGCCTCAGCCTCCCAAGTAGCTGGGACTACAGGTGTGAGCCACCATGCCCAGCTAATTTTTGTATTTTTAGTAGAGACGGGGTTTCACCATGTTGACCAGGATGGTCTCGATCTCTTGACCTCGTGATCCACCCACCTCCGCCTCCCAAAGTGCTGGGATTACAGGCATGAGCCACCGCACCCAGCCCCTACTAATTTTTTGTATTTTTGGAGAGATGCGGTTTCATCATGTTGGCCAGGTTGGTCTCAAACTCCTGACCTCAGGTGAGCCATATGCCTCGGCCTCCCAAAGTGCGGGTATTACAGGCATGAGCCACCGCTCCTGGCCTAACTTCATGTCTTAGATGGTAAAATCAAACAGTGGTTAGCTTTCTCAATGTTATACAGTAGAATGGTTTTCCCAACTTCCTATTTTCACTGTTTGACAATGCTGCTTCTTAGGTGCTAGGGAAAAATATGTATTCATTGACATTTGTTCTAGTAAATCCAAATTAAACACTATATTAAATGCTATTTCATTCAATGCACATAAAATAATCTTGGCTGGGCATGGTGGCTCATGCCTGTAATCCAAGAACTTTGGGAGGTCGAGATGGGCAGATCATTTGAGGTCAGGTGTTTGAGACCAGACTGGCCAACATGGTGAAACTTCGTCTCTACTAAAAATACAAAAAAAATTAGCTGGGCGTCGTAGTGCATGCCTGTAATCTCAGCTACTTGGGAGGCTGAGGCAGAAGAATCACTTGAACCTGGGAGACGGAGGTTGCAGTGAGCTGAGATCGTGTCACTGCACTCCAGCCTAGGCCACAGAGCAAGACTCCATCTCAAAAAACAAACAAACAAATAAATAAATAAATAAAAATCTGATTTGCACATAAAATAATCTTGGCACCTATCAGACAGTGAAAATAGCAGGCAGTTCTTGGTGCCAACTGAGGGGTAGGTCAAATCCATTTGTTTTACTAATTATCTTCTTAGAAAAGACGGAACATTGACTCTGTCCTCAACCCCCTTAATTTGCTAAAGAATCTCAAGTGAACTGTTATTTAGATTTCTTGGTCATGTTTGCAATCTTGAATGGAAAAGTATAAAACGGGAAGCTGAACACTTCGGTTCTCTTTTGGCACCAATATACAACTCTTAGTCCTGCCTTACCCGTTTATGTTATATACAGAAGTGAATGACACTAAAAGAAACTCAGGCACCCACTGGGTGTCAGTCTTCCCCTGTCTTCCCCAAGATCTCAACAGGTATCTTCCAATATGTTCCCAGTGTTCTGCATATCAGTCATGGGCCTCATTATATTGAACAATGATTACCTATTATTAACTTTGTGTTCTCCACCAGTCTGTGATGGCAGGAGTATCTTTCCCCAGGTAATATTGTGTCCCACTGTTTAGCGTATAATAAATAAACAGATTTATAATTATAAGTATTTGTATAATGAATGAAAGAAAAAAAAAGAGTGCCACTGATTTAGCTGAAAATAACATTCTTACAGACTCTGTATTAATCTCTTTCTAATGTACAATTCTTAAAAACCAAATACTGGCTGGTTCCAACCCACTGTTTCCTAATAAGACACTGCTCTAATTAATAACTCCTACTTCAGAAATATGACTAGGATCAGAATAAAATTTCCCTCTTCTGACACCATAAAATCTGACCATGTCACTCTAATCCATATGCAATCAACCAATGAGAAAATAGCTGATGATCTAGCACTGTCCTAGTTGTACGACAGATATAAAATATGTATAGACATTGCTCTTTTCCTCAAGAATCTTAAACTTTGTTAAGAAAATAAGGACACAGAGCATAAAATGCTCTAGGAGCAAGATCAGGAATTACATTTCATCATTTAATGGATTTAAAGTTAGAAACACCTAAGGTGAAATCTTGTGAATGCCACTTCCTACCTATGTACTCTTAGTTGAGTTACTTTACTGTAGAAATGAGGTTAATGACACCCTCGTCATAAGATTATTTTAAGGCTTACAAGATATAATGCATGAAAAAAGGTATCATCATAGTGACTGGCATATAATAAACAATAAATGAATGCGAGCATTGCCATTTTATTTAACTAAGTTTTAACAACAAATATGACCCAGGTACTAAGAACTGTAAGTGTGTATGGATTGAACAGAACTTTAAAGGATGGGGATCGTGTGTGTGGGCAGAAGGAAGAAGAGAACAGTATAATCCAAGTTAAAGATGGGAGTCAGCATGATAGAGAAGAGCTGTGGAAACTAAAAATTGGACAGTAGATGGAGCTAGATTATGGAGAACCTCAAAAGCCAGAGTGCTGGCTTGATGTCCTGGGCAATAGAGAGACTTTTAAGTGGGAAGAACCCTATGACAAGAGTGACATTTAAGATTTGTCTGATTACACTGTGCATGATAATTTGGAGTCAGAGGGAGTAAGGCTTTTATCTTTCTGCCCCACTCCCCCCGCCCAGCCTTTTTTTTTTTTTTTTTTGAGACAGAGTCTCATTTTGGAGTGCAATAAGCATGATCTTGGCTCACTGCAACCTCCACCCATGGGGTTCAAGTGATTCTCCTGCCTCGGCCTCCCAAGTAGCTGGGATTACAGGCATGTGCCACCATGACCTGCTAATTTTTGCTTTTTTTTTTTTTTTTTTTTTTTTTTTTTTTAGGAGAGATGAGGCTTCACTATGTTGGCCAGGCTAGTCTCGAACTCCTAACCTCAAGTGATCCTCCCACTTCAGTCTCCCAAAGTGCTGGGATTACAGGTGTGAGCCACCATGCCCAGCCTCTGCAGCCCTTTATTGCCTCTGTTACCATGTGTTCTTTCTCCTCCATATTCTGAGTTTTATGTACATCTTACTCTGGTTTCTCACTTTTCTAATTATTTATTTTCAGGTAGAAATTTCTATTCTTCACATTCTTGAATTGAGACTGACCTCCACCCTTACATACCCAGTTCCTTGGGGGAGTTCACCTGCTCCCAAGAGTTCAATGAAATATACACCAAAATGACTCTAAATACACAGTTCTGAATGCAGAAAAACCACTCTTCTCTGGTTTAGTTGTATTACTGAAGAAAGGTAGTTAGGTTTGGAAATTGAAATGTCAAGGCAGCAAAATGGCAACAATTTTAGCTCTTTTTCCTTGAACTAAAATAAGGCTCGAGGAAAGCTAGGAACTTGAAGGAGGTTGATTACTACTCCCTAGGTTAATTATATAAGAACACAATACATCAGCTCAATGGCTCACCTACTTCATAACTCTCTGATTAAGGCTTCAATGAAATATTTTCCACTAATGACCATCAACCTCATAGGGTTAGAAATGCAGCCCAGATATTTACATCTTTTCATAGTAACTTGCTAAGAATCTTTAATTTGTGAACTTATTAAGCCAATTTATATTTTTAGTTTGTGCCATTGCTTGAGACGAGTTCTGTAAATTTTATTATTGACCAGAGAAAGTGGAATTGCTTCTTATTTTCCCTGAAATTAATGTGTATTTAAGGTCTTGAATTTAAATATTTCAGAAATTTTCAAGTCCTTCCAATATCCTAACTAAAAAACCAAAAATCTGATCTCCCCATTCAAGTGTTTAAATTCCTAGGCCAAAGAGGCCTGACTCTTTCATAATGTTGATTTCTATGGTCTTTATGTGAGCTTTGCCCTAGGAAAGTGAAATATAAATATGGATTATATCTATTAACACTGTGCTTTTAAATTATTTGAACTGAGCCTCCACTTATCGCATCTTTAAGGTCTGTTTTGCGGAGACCACATTTCTGGGTAGTGACAAAGGTCATAAAAATGTTAACATAGCCATCGTATTCTGACCACAATCCTGTAAGGTTACTAGAGGCCCCAGTAGACAGATATAAACTTTAGGGAAAAAGCAAATTCACTGCTGTAATTTTTTATAGAGACCTCAACTAGTTCCTTTTCTTTTTAAAGTAAAAGCGTTTTGAAAAACCTTGCAAAAAGCAAAAGCAAAGGACCAAGTGCCAACAGTGTTTCTCAATGACAAAAGGAACAAAATGTCTGCAGACAATTAGAAAAGAGCTAGGAATTTAACAAACCAAATGAAGTCTGCTCACTTTCAATTAAATAAAATGCACCATCTCTGACTTCTTATGCAGAAACCTTGTATCACATAATCATCTCTCAGATATGAAGAATTTTTGAAAAGCAATGTAAATTTTTTTCTCTCTCTCTCTCTTTTTTTTTTTAAATATGGGGTTTCACAATGTTGGCCAGGCTGGTCTCGAACTCCTGACCTCAGGTGATCCGCCCGCCTCAGCCTCCCAAAGTGCTGGGATTACAGGCGTGAGCCACTGCACCCGGCGAAAAGCAATGTAGAAGAGATGAAGAAACCAGAGTTAATATCCAGTCTCAAATGTGAGGATGAACAATTTCCTCAACTTCTTGGAGAATCATTTTCTTCACCTATAAAAATGAAGACAATAATATCTACCATGCAAGGCTGTAGAGAAGATTTGCGATAATGTGGACAAAATGCCTATCATAGTATCTGGTGCAAAATACTTATAAATACTATATATTTTTATTGAGAATATCACTTGCATATCATCTAGTAGGCAAGCTTATAAAAAATTAGTGCCTTTCGTCAAATTGTGTAATGCTTTTTTCTTTTCTTTTTTTTAATGAGAAGAGACATGTAAACATTTTCATTCAATTACTATGAATCTGTTATTAGTGTTATCAAACTATGGCCAAGTATCTATTTAGGCAATTTAAACTTTGATTTCTAAGAATGAGTAATTGGGATGGGGAGAAAAACATTTTAATTATGTAACATTTAACACATTGCACCTAAATTAAAAAGTAATTATTCTCTGGAGGATTAAATGGGAATACCCTAAAAACATTAGGTTTTTAAAGAGTGGCATAGATTCCCAGCTTACTGTGAAAAATTCTCAACTATTTTCAAAGCATTTAACAATTCCAAAATGGCTGACAGTAGGTAAAGAGAATATAAAAGCACACCGTTTGGACAATCTGAATACAAAAAAAGCAGGTGCTTAGCAAAACAGAAGCATTTGTTGGTTTGCCAATGCTGCTGGTTCCTGCTTCAAGACTCTGCTTGCCTCCCCCTACCCCCACATCTGTTCACTGGTACTTATGTGACACATTCCATTGATACAGAGGATGGAGACTAACAACCTGCAAACCAAGAATCTACATGGGAGATCGCTGTTATTTTAAAATAGGATTTCCTCTTTTTTCAGGTTTCTTCACTATTTTAATTTTAGAGTGGTGGAAAAATTTATCTTTCTTCAAAATTAAGACATGTTCCATAGATTTGAGAGAATTATTTTCAAAAGAACACAATAAAGATATATTAAGGCCTGGCTTACAAAACACATTAATATAGATAGATACAAACTAATTCAGAGCTTAAACCATGTCTGCAGAGTATACTCTATGTTGCTCAAGTACAGTAAACAAAGGAAGTACCATAAATCAGCTTCTAGAAACTGAAAGAAGGCAATCACAGCATGTCTTTATCGCATATGGAACAAAACTATGCATTTCTCATAAAACCTTTCGCTTTTGTTTTGCCTCTGAACAAATTAATCTAGGGACTTCAAAGGAGATTATGATATAATTTAGAAGGAGGCTGATACAGCAAGTGAAATATGGTACGTGAAAAGAATAAAAGTAACGGTCATGTGGTGAGATAACTGAAGATTGGAAAAAGTTCTCCTGTTTAGATTTTTTTTTATTTATGTGATGTGGATCCTTAACTATGTGGACTTCAGTGGACACAAGAAAAATGAGCATAGCTCAGAGCTCAGTAAAAAGTGGCACAGTAAAAAAGATCAAGGGTATTTCCAGAAGAGGTTAGGGATGCTAAGAGTGGACGTTAGTAGATATCAAACGAGAAAAGGAACCTTTGTACAGTGGCCAGGGAAGTTGAGGTGAGTTTATGAAATGGGCGAAGACACTATGTAAAGTTAGACAGCTTGTACCTGGTAGCTGCAGAACCTATGATTACGTTTACTTTACTAGCAATCGGCCTCTTAGTTGGCTATCCTAGTTTTTGCCACATCACTTGTTCTGAAGTTTCAGGGACAGGGATGATGACGATAATATGAACAGCTATATTGTTTACTGAGTGCTCATTATGGGGAAGCACTATGCTAAGCACTTTATATACTTTATCTCATTTAATCAACGTGGTAAGTCTATGACACAAGTAGACATTAACATCACAATTTTATCACCGAAGAAATCACATTAATAACACATCAATCACATTAGCATCACAATTTACCACAAAAGAAATTGAGACCCAGAGAAGTTATGTGTCTATTGAGTCACATAATCTATACGTGACAGGGCTAGGACTTAAACCCAAGTCAGAATAATGTCAAAGCCCATACTCTTAACCAATTACCTTTTTATATATGATTATGAAATGTGTGCTCTCTCTCTCTCTCTATATATATATATATATATGTACATCAATACTAGATAGGATTAAACTATAAACTATTTACAAGAATCTGATAGCATCAAATATGGTTTCATATTCATTTATACCATCAAAAATTCATACGTTAAACAGGTTTTTCCACATAATATTGAAGTTCGGACTACAAATTAAAGTTTGATATCTGAGATTAAAAATTTTACTTTAGCTGCTTAGAAAAGATGATTATATAATAATTTTACTTGTTCTTCCATGTTTTTCTTAGATTTCAGCACAAAATAATAGCACATGTTTATAAAAATGTGTATGCCACTCATTGTGCTAAATTGGGGCTTCTCAACTTTAATACTACTGACATTTTAGGCCAGATAATTCTTGCTGTGGGGCTATCTTGTGCACTGTAAAATGCACCTGGCCTCCATCACTAGATGACAGTGGCACCCTTCTCCCAAACTGTGACAATCAAAAATATCTATAAATATCATCAAATGTCCTCTGGAAACTGCGTCTGCACTAAGTAATTTACACACATTTACTAATTTAACACTCACATATACCATATTACTGTTCTACTCTTATAAATGAGGACACTGATACAGTATAATTAAGCATATTATTTGACATAACAGAATGAGTAAGTGGTAGAGTTAGAGTTTAAATTTAAAACATTCAACTCCAGCAACTGTACTTTCACCCAGTACACTATACCTCTTCTCCAACAAAATCAAAGGTAGCCTTCTTAGCCCTAAAGGACTGTGAAGGATATATGTATTTTCCGGTTTAACTTGCTACCGTTACCTGGATAAAAGTTATTATACAAAGGGGAATATAAAAACAAGGCTCACATAGCTCCAATTTCCCTGCTCTATACTGCTTATCTGAAGGTGGCATAATATTCTATTTTGGAGGGTTAAGAACTTCTTTGTGAATCTGATCAAAGATATTTACCTTCTCCCAGAAAAATATCTCCCAGAAAAAATACAACATATTTTACAACATATAAGGTACAACTTACCTTTTTTTGGTCTTAGAGGATATTACGTGCAGAACCTGAGTTTAATTTCTGTCCTAACAATTACCAACTGTATGACTTTGAAAAAGTTACTTAACCATGCTAACCCCCAAGTTCCCCTCTGTGAAATGAAGAAAAGCGCATTTACCCTATATGATTGTCGTGAGGCTTAAAATGATTATATGTGTGAAGCACCTAGCAGAGTACTGGCACATAGAAGTTACACAATAAACAGCATCCTCCTCTTGATAATTACATTTTTTTGCTCTGCCCTTTCTACAAAGAAAGCTTCATCCACTTTTCAATAAGCTCTGAGACTTTGGGGCACACTGCTTATCATCCACGTCTTTCTTCAACTCTCATATGCATGGAAGATAAATTTGGTCTTTATCCTTATTTGTTAGCTGTTATTATTATTTGGTCACCTCACCCCAAAGCCCAAGGCTTAAGGTAAAAAAGAAGGAAAAGAAGGCATTCCTCCTTTGCTGTGTTTTCTTACCATTAGAAGTATAATTTTATGGGATTGTTCTGAGGAACAGAAAAAATTTATGTAAAATGTTTGGGATTGCCTATTATAGGTGATTAACAAGTGTTTATTCTTCTTCCTGGGGCCTATTACACACAATGTGTGGTTTCTTCTAAACTGTTATCCTTTGAGTGTCTAAAAACCCACCTTATTAATTAAAGTAACACATTTTTTCTTATTTGGGGGGAGGAATTAGATTTTAAAGAAGAGTTAAGCCACTACATGACCTCATAGAACCACTATTTTTGGGGAATTAAATATGGATCCCATTATGTGGCTTCTTGGAGACTAGGCATGATATACATTTTAGGCCTATTTCAATTAACAACTTCATTACTGTCATGAGAAACCTTTGGTGTGAGACTTCTTGAAGCTGTGTAATTGGTTGTTGCTTGTTATGCAATCTTTCTCTATTGCTCTGATAAAAATATTTCATTATTTTTGCCAGTATCTAAACATTCAAAAATCTCCAAAAGGGCTGCTGAGAAAAGTATGGAGTACCAGGGAGCAGAGGAATCTTGGAACGAAGTAAGGGCAAGTCTATCCTACGGCCTTTAGAATATGCATTGTTCCTAAGAATTTATACCAAAGAAAAGTTTCTGCTTCTCTTCTGTATTTCATTAAAAAAAAAAGACAAATAAATCTTGCTTAGGACAAAGTGTAATACAGATTTTATTTTAAAGCACAGGTGATCTAAGGTTTGGAGACAGAGAATGGTAAGATACTAGCTTACCCAGAATTCTGATTGAGTCTGGAGCATAATGCCAAGAAAAACGGCCCCCAAAGACCAACTGTTGGGGGGTTTTGATGAGAAAGAAAGCCTTAGGTTTCTCAGGAGCCATTGCTAAGGTTACTGACTAAAATAATTCAAGATAAGAAATCTGGCTGGATTTTTCTTTATACACAGAAGCTGTGGTATTTAATATCTAGCCTTTATAGGATATGCTAAAGTACTTTTTGATAAAACAATAGCTCTTTCAATTTAATATCATGCGACCATCACACAAATCATTTAACACTGTATTTAGTCACAAAATAGCCGAGTGAAACATAAACTTCTCTCCCAACAGGCTGCTTTTCCATATATCTTTATGCCTGGAGCCAAAATCCATCACAAGCGAGAATACTCAAGAGAAACAGTAATATAAAAATCTGTGTCCTTCCCATTCTCAGTTCCTCTGAACCAATGCAGAGCACTCCATGGTCTATGACATCCAAAGAAGATCATGACAAAAGAAACTACAAATTATCCTGTCTCACAGTAAGACATAATGTCATTTCAAGTGAAGCAAAACACAAAAAAGGATTTCACAGATAGTCAAACACTCAGTTTTCAAAGGTCCTCCAAATCTGATCTATGCTGTTGTGGCAGACAGAGACTATAAAGGACAAAACACCTTTAACAAAACAAGACATAATGAACACTTATTGCCATTGGGGAAGGCAATGGGGGCACCATTTGCAGAAAACAGTAAGTAAAAGAGGCAAGATGGCCGAAGGGCAACCTGCAGTTTGTATTTTTTTCCTTCTAGGACTAGGCCACTGCCAGAATAATTCTTTTATGAAATGAATAAATTATCAATCACTTCCCTTACATACTTAAAAATATTCAGTGGCACCCTATTTCCCTCCCTCCCTCCCTCCCTCCCTCCCAACCTCCCTCCCTCTGTTCCTTTTTTTTTTTCTTTTTTTTTGGTAGGGTCTTGCTCTGTCACCCAGGCTGTAGTGCAGTGGCATGATTTTGGTTCATTGCACCCTCTACCTCCTGGGCTCAAGCAATCCTCTCACCTCAGCCTCCTGAGTAGCTGGGACCACACCACCATTACCAGCTAATTTTTTCTATTTTTGGTAGAGACAGGGTTTTACCATGTTGCCCAGGCTGTTCTCAAACATCTGAGCTCAAGTGATCTAGCTGCCTTGGCCTCCCAGTTTTGGGATTATAGGCATGCGCCAGCACACCCAGATGGCAGCCTGTTTCTTACAGGGTAAAACCCTCCTTCCTTAGCTTGCTGTGGAGCATGCTTCCTGTTCTGGCCTTTTCCAACTATAGTAATAACCTCCCCGAATTGTTATTGTATCTTCCCAGATTTTTACCCCCCAATCCCTCTTATATGGACTAACCATGTTACGCTCTTTAATACTCCCATGGCTTTCTGTCTACTGTTCCCTCAGCTGGGAATAATCATTCTCTCCTTTTCAACCTGGCGAAATCATTTGCATCTTTAAGACCTAGTTCTAATGTAATTTCTCTTAGGATGCTTCTCTTGACCTCTTTCATATGGAACTTAACACATTTCGCTGTCATTCTCTGCTGTCAGTTATTTGTTTGCCCAACTGTCTCTTCCACTAATCTGTGAGCTCTAAGCATAGTGACTGGGATACAGTAAATCTTCAATAAATGTTTACTGAATAAATGAATAAACTACAACACTGAAAGACCTAGTCCAGCAAGTGAAATGATCCTGGAAAGGTAATTAGTATCCCTAGGCCTTAAACTGCCATCTGTAAAATTAGCTAATGTTGAAAAAAATTTTTTTAAAGATGTGAAACCATTTGTTCAAATAAGAGCTTCCCTGGAAGACCAATATGAGAAAGTAAGTGATAAAGAAAGTAAGCACTTAAAGGTAAAGTGCTCTATTTCATGGAAGGAAAAGATAACTTGCCAAGCTCCTCCTCCTCCCCTCCCTGCCCCAACCACAGAGCATACTGAAAAACCACTAGACTATATATTATATGATCTCTTTCAGTTCTAATAGTCTATGATTCCATGATGTTATTCAACAGTGTTCCATAGCAACACATACATTAAGTATTAAGTGGAAAATTCCTTTGTTCTATCATCCTTTAGGAACAAAAGCTTCCATATATGGAACAAAATATAGTACCCTCTATTTTCCTATAGTGGATTATTTTGTAGAGGTATGAAATTTGGACTAACTGTGCTATGCAACTATAACCATAGAGCTGTTCATCCCACTAGCTTATTAGATAAAAGCAGGTGATTTGTGACAATCATTAATTTTAGGTACAAAATATTGCAATGAATAAAACAGATTTTAAAAATAAAAAACAAACTGTTGATTAATCTTTTAAGAAACTCAGCCTTTATTACTTATGCCTGGAAAAAAATATAAATGCCTATAATTTCAATCTTCATGTGCCTCTGTAGTTAAAAGCTCAAGGTCTGAAATACTAGTCTATAATTCATTAGCTATAATCGAGAGTTATTTATTCTGAGGCTTAATTTCCTCACCCTTAAAACTCGTCTAATACTTGCTTTATGTAATTGTTATAAAGACCAAAGTAAATAAAGTAGCCAACATACCGGTACATGGTAGGCCTTTGAGACAGTCTATACTTCATTCCTTATTGAATGCTAACAAATACAAAGAGACAGGCTTCTCCACCATTCTACTGAGGAAAAAAAAGTAATGTTTTGGACAGATAGTATTCACAACCAGCCATCTTACTATGGCAATTTATTAAGATGAGAAGAACATGCTTGAATATACCCCAAACTTGAATTATATCTGAAAAAGCAAATTTAGAATAATTCTTATTGTCATGGGCATAAAATCTTATCTATAAAGAATAGTGGAGAACATTCGGTTCAGACTGTATCACCAACAACAGCAATAATAGTCTGGATTCCAAGGCCTCACCACCTAACAAGAACATTTATTTACTGAACATCCAGTTAGGGACCTAGAACTACATAGTTGTACTTTAACAATATTTTTTCTTCAATTTACTATTTAAATATTTGAAACTATAATTTAACAGAAAATTCTGAAAGAGACCAGTCTTACTTTTAAGAATCATCTTTCACCTTGAGAGAGGGGCTCTACCAACATTCTACTAAAAATATAAAGCACAGAAACCAAAAATGGCAGCTCTATTATCATTAAAAACCAAAAGTAAGCTCATGTCCATAACAGGTAGAAATTTAACACCTCTATTTCTAATACAGCATATGAAAAAGATTTGAAACTAATGATAGGACCTTGAATATTTCAAGCAATCTGTATCTGTTCGTATTTCACCAAAAGGTTTGAATTTCTTAGTCTTAATTTTACTTTGAAGTCATGCAAATTACACATTTTTATATGACATACTAAATAGGTAGAAAAGAAAACAAAGAGTTAACCAAAAAATAAAAGTATATATAAAATCCAAGATGGATATGCCAGTGATTCTGTGCTACAGGTATTATTCAGCATTAGGTCATCAGTCATAATGTTTTAAATAAACTCTTGAATAAGGATGCAATCATAAAAAAAATTGAGTGACTTAATTGAATGTTGGCAGTAGCAATAGTCAGAACAGATATTCCTGTCAAATAAGCTCTGTGATTTTAGCCTCCTTTTACTTAATTTAATCAATTCTTCAGTTTAGGCCTTTTGCTTGATCAAAGTATGTATCTTTACATTTTTCAACTTCATCCTTAATAAATCAACTTTAAATACTAACTTCATTTAACTCGTAGGTCTGAGTATACTTTGTTCCTTGAGAAAGTGATCTTAACTTGGCCTGGATTTAGGAAACCATGTTATAGTGAAAGGTCCTCTCTGAAACACTTATTTTTAGTAAAGAGCAGGGAAAGGAAAAAAGAAACATTTTAGGGATTTTGCAAATGTTTCTTAAATGAATGGTATGAGGAAGAATCAGGTGGAGATGAGTAAGAACAGCCTCTCATGGGAACAGAATGGCCTCAGAGCTGTCTTTACATGATCAAATAGCCAAAGATACTTTCTGCTTTTCATTAATTTATTTGATTTTCATAAAACTTGATTGGATTAAAGGGTGGGATTAGGACACAGGTAGTGTGGAATATTCTGGACTTGCAATAGCTTTTCATGTCTTCATGACACATGGATCTACTTTTCACAGGATGAAGAGGTCCTTGGATACAAAGCAGGTGTCTACCTCAAAATACTAAGAATTTTAAGTTGGGTACAATTTACATATAATAAAATTCAACCTTCTCAAAAGCATCTAGTTTTATGAGTTTTGACAAATGCATATAGATGTGTAACTACTACCACAATAAAAATTTCCATTACTGCAAAATGTTTCCCTGTGCCTTGCTGTACAAACCTCTCAGCCTACTCCCTCCCTGGACTCAGGGATTCTTAAGTTTGGCAGGACCTACTCTCAAACAAAGAAGACTAAGCATCAAAAGGACCTGGGGTGGAGTTTTATAAGCTGGAGTATGATATGATATTATCTGCTCTTTATAGCCCAAACTCTGCTCACAGAAGAAATGGCTAATCTAGTGTTGGGTATATGAACTCAGTTTTGAAGTACCAGCTCCATCACTTAGCACAGTATAGCTTATTCTTTTAATAAACATTAAACTGAATTTGATAAATGTGAGCTTGATAAACATTTCAACATGTATCAAGTACTGTGCCAGATGCTGGAATGGACAAAATCAAACATGATCCTTATCCTCATGGAGGTTACAGTTCTAGTGAAAGAGGCAGATATTAATTTAATAATCACACAAACACTACAAACTGTGCAAGTTGCTATAATGAAAAAGTACAAGGTGCTCTGAAAGTACATAAAAAGACAACATAACCTGCTCTGGAAGATCAGGGAGGACTTCTGAGGAGGTGAAATTTAAGCAGAGCACTGAGGGGTAAGCAGGAAATAACTGGGTGAAAGGGAAAGGTTGGGAGAAACAGAAAAGGATGTTCCTGACTGAAGAGGTGTTATGTGTAAAGGCCTGGCGTTACAGGAGAGTTTGTGCTTCTGAGGGTCTTAAGACCAGTGAACTGGCTAGAAGAGTGGGGTTTACATGAAGTTAAAGAGGGAAATTGAGAATAGGCCAGTAAGGGTCATATACCTATGTAAAGTTGGGTTTTATCCTAAAAACAACAGAAAGTTATTTCAACAGGCAGAAAGACAAAATCGGGTTTATGTTTTTGAAGACTACCCTGGCGACAATGTACAATATAGGCTGAAAGCAGGGGGAAGGTGAGAATAGAGTTAGGATTCAAGTTAGGAGTATAATGTAATAGCCCAAGAAAAACAGATGGTCGCTTGGAGCAGGGCTATAGCGGAGACAGAAAGACTGGTGATATATTTATGAGGTAAAAAATATATAGTAGAACTTGGTGGAGAGTAAGGAAGAAATGAAATAAAAATGATTCCTAGGTTTCTGGCTTATACTAGACTGGTGCCATTCACCAAGACAAGCAGCAATTAAAGAAGACCAGATTTATTACAACAAATATTACTGAGTGCCTACCATGGGCCAAGTACTGAGGATTCTGAAGGAAAGATGAATATGTAGATAAATTTCATATAATGGGATAAAAACCATGACAAGGATAAGCACAGAAATAAGGATGCCCATGCCACCAGTGGTGGAGCGTAGGGAAGAGATGGCCGGAGAAGACTTGCAGATTTTGTAACCATATAAAATTCTTTTAATAAGACAAGAATCCTAATCTTCCAAATGAGGTAACTATCTCTACTTCAAAGGAATGCTACCCCAAAAGGGAGTGGGGCTACAGCTGCTGCCTATTTTTTTAAACTTTTCATTTTTAAATAATTTTATTTTTAAATTTTTATTTACAATTTTTTAAATTTAAAATTTATTATTATTATTATTATTTTTAAGAGACAGGATCTCAGTCTGTTGCCCAGGCTGAAGTGCAGTGGCATGATCATAGCTCATTGTGGCCTTGAACTCTTGGACTTGAGTGATTCTTCTGTTTCAGTCTCTCAAGTAGCTGGCACTATAGGTACATGCCACCATTTCTCAGCCAATTTTTTTCATTTTTTGTAGAGATAATGTCTCACTGTGTTGTCTAGGATAGTCTTGAATTCCTGGCCTCAAGTGATCCTCCTGAGTGCCTCAGCCTCCCAAAGTGTTGGGATTACCAGTGTGAACCTCAGGTACCTGGCCTGGCATAATTTTAGATATACAGCAAAGTTGCAAATGTAGAACAAAGAATTCCTATATATCCTCTATTTAGTTTTCCCTAGGGTTAACATCCTACATAACCATGGGATATTTGTGAAAAATCCAAATATTTTCCAGTCGGGAAAATAGGAAGAAGCATTCAGGTGGAGTTTTGTGTCCCTTTCACTGCTACTTTCCTTCCCTAACCCTGCACTATGAAGGATGCTTTTTCAGGACTCTTGCCTTGTTTCTTTTCTTTTCTTTCTTTCTTTCTTTTTTTTTTTTTTTGTAGTGGGGAAGGGTAGGAGAAATCGCCTCGTGGGACTGTGATAACAGAACCTGCAAGAGGGTATAAAATCTCCATGTATCTAAGGCTACCTGGGGCTCCTCCACTTTCTCTTGCTAGCCCACACTCAGCCTCTAACAATTTATTAACTATGTAGCCCAGTTATTCTTATGGCATTCATGAGTCAACTTCAGGTAAGAAAGTGCTCATGTTCCTTTTTTTCCTAGCAAGCATCTATCTCTGCTTAAATTTCTGGCTATTTGGTTGCCCTTTCACTTCAGTTCTCTGGCAGGTTCAAGAAAAGCCGCAAGCTTGCAGTTTTCCCAGCTTTATTGTTGTTTGAAGGGTAAAGTGATGCTCTTTCCAGCTTTCTAGGCTCCAAATGGAAACCAGAAGTCCTCTGTTATTCTTAATTCTAGAGTTTGGGTCTAAAAAGTTCTCAACTGCAATCCAGCTCATTCTTTATTTTACAAGTGAGAATACTAAAGCTCTAAAAGAAAAAGCTCACTTTTGAATATTTAGGGATAGAGTCAGAGCAATTCTACTTATTTACAAAGTGACTCAGTATATATATATATATATATATATATATATATACATACATACATACATATTCTATATACACACATACTACTTATAGATATAGAATAGAGATCTACCTAGTTATTTACACAGTGACTCGGTATTTGGGGAGACATATAGGAAATCCCGGACATTCAAAAAGTAGAAATAAAACAAGATGCAAGGACTAGGTATAATATAAACTTGAATCAGAGTAGGAGGAATATAAGGACCAAAATTCATGAAAGTAGGTTATAAAGGTTACATGCAATTGTATAGTTGAACCATAAATTGGCGCCAAATTTCCAGATGGCCAAAATGAAAAGGGAAAAATTATTATTTTATAGTTTATCAGTTAGGGGAATACACACACACACACACACACACACACACACACACACACACACACACCTAAGTAAACAGAAGTACTTCCTAGCACTAAATTAAGAAGTTTCTCTTATATGGCTTCATACAGGGACCACTAAGAAATATAATGAGCCAATATTTTCAATGGCACCTCTGTAGCAAATATAGTTACCAGGTTTTATACAAATGTTGGAGTTAGATGACCCTGGATGGAAGTGTTCAGTCTTCAAATCTAAATCTGTTTACCCCACCATGCAGTCTATACTACAGCAATTCACTAGGATAGGTGTCTATTACGCAAACTGCTAATGAGCGCTGGTGACTCAATTACTATCAAAATAGTATGTCTGGAGTTAAAAAACTTTCACATTAGAAGAGACCTCATCAACTTTTCCCATCATCTCATTTTAGAAATGATATAGAACACAATAAATACTTTCATGTGGCAAATATATATGTGAGTATAGGCAAGTTACATTCCTATCCAGTTTAAAAAAACCCAGCCAACATAATAAGATAGTCTCTCTTTAGGATGCTATTGATGTCAATAATAGAACTTTATAAATATTTAAAAATAATTCTTAGGAATCAGAAGCAGAAGAAAAGGGAAACAAAAGCCAGCCACAACTCTTTCTGCACTACTGACAATTTACTGGAGTAAAAAAGGTCAAGATCTAGCCGAAAACTGAGAAACCATAAAGAAAAAGAAAACGAAGAGTTACTCTAGGGATAGGATTTCCTACCATGACTCAAATGATGTAACTTCACAGTTTCAAGTTTCAAGTCTATGACACATTTTTATTTAATTCTGTACATCAAGTGGAAAATTAATTTCTAAATCTCTAATTAGCCATCAAAGGCAGAGTGAGCTAGAAAAGACCTAAGCTAAGAAGTAATACATATCTACATATACCAAAAACATTTAAAGAGGCTATAGTTCACAAGACTATACTTAGAAATATGGGCTCTCTTTAAGACAATACTCTGAGCCTTGCTTTTAAAGAGTCTTGACAGCACAGCATCTGAAAAGATACAAGAGTCATTTTTGGTCCTGCTCAAAATGTGTTTGCTGCTAGCACAGCATCTGAAAAGATACAAGATTCATTTTTGATCCCATTCAAATGTGTTTGCTGCTAAAAGTCCTGGAAAGACGACCTTTTATAATACTGTCTTACCTAAAGTGAGTCCTGCATTATGAAACCAGGAGACAGAATTAAAGAGACTCTAACTTTTTCTCTTTTAAGTAAAGAAAAAAAAAGGTGAGAAAATCCTAGTAAAATGAAAATTTTATATAAAATATGTAGATATAACACACACAGACACATATTATAAACATGAACATCCAGTTGATATTCTTGGGTATCTTGAGACAGAGAAAATAATTTCACTTCCTACTTGGCATAAGTGGTCTCATGTTTGAATAAACAAAATTGTTAATAATACTCCTGTGAAAATACCCTTATATAAAGTAAAAAGAAAAAATATTATTTTGAATCTGTAATACTGCAGCCTTTCAGTTGGGATGGTGGTTGATCTTAATGACAGAAATTATTTGATTCAAATATCAACTAAATAGTAATTAAGATGAACATAAATGCATAAAAACAAAATTAACTGTATATGGCAAGTGCATGCCTCATAGCACCTGTCCTCACATGTAGAAAAGAACATCAGCCTTTGACTGATTATTTCTTTTTGACATGATTTATCACCCAGTATTCTTTAAACTTGATAAAGCAAATTAATCTTTGATTGCAGGCGGCACTGGAGGTTGCCATTAGTCATGTAGTTTGGTGAGGTTCCTTGTGTTTCATTTACCAGGCACACAGAAAGAGAGCCCAGAAGCAATTGCCTCAGCTATGACTTCTTTCCCAATCCACCCAGGAGAAATGATCAAAGAATTCAATATACGGAATTTTAAATTACTTCAGTAGAACTGACCAGTAAGGAGAAAAGAGAATTTTCTCTTTATTTTTTATAATTATTTTTTAACCAAGGACAAAGGAACACTTGTAACTTGTGATTTGAACATTAACAATTCAGAGATTTTTGTTTGTTGTAGGGTAAGGGGTGAGGGTAGAGGGTAATTATAATTTTTAAAACTGCTATCTTAAGAAAGGGCATTTAGGAATTGACTATGCAGGAATACAGAAATAGCAAATAAATATTCCATATCGAAAATATTTCCATAGGCTCAGGTACCAAAATGCTCCAGTTTATTAAAACCATTGTCACCATCTTTTAAAATACTGAAGAAGAAATATTTTCTCAATTAGTGAATATTCCATCCTAAAGTATTATCCAATTTTTGCTTTTTAAAAAAGTCAGTAAACAATGATAGGAAATCATAACTTTTTAAACTCATTCTTTTTTTTTTTTTTTTGAGATAGAGTCTCGCTCTGTTGCCCAGGCTGGAGTGCAGTAGCACAATCTCAGCTAACTGCAACCTGAGCCTCCTGGGTTCAGTTGATTCTACTGCATCAGCCTCCTGTGTAGCTGGCATAACAGACGTGTACCAGCAAACCTGGCTAATTTTTTTTTTTTAATAGTTTTAGGAGAGACAGGGTTTCACCATGTTGGCTGGGCTGGTCTCAAACTCCTCACCTCAAGTGATCCGTCCACCTCAGCCTCCCAAAATCCTCCCTAGGATTACAGGAGTGAGTCACTCTGCCCAGCCTTAAATTTTTCTCTTTACTTACTTACTTTTTTGGGGGGTGTTTTATTTTTATTTTATTTTATTTTATTTTGAGACAGGGTCTCACTACATCTCCCTGGCTGGGTGCAGTGGTGCAATCTCAGCTCACTACAACCTCTGCTTCCCAGGCTCAGATGATTCTCCAACCTCAGCCTCCCCTGGAGCTAGGACTACAGGCGTGAGCGACCAACACCGGGCCAATTATTGTATTTTTTGTAGGGATAGGGTTTTGCCATGTTGCCCAGGCTGGTCTTGAACTCCTGAGCTCAAAGCAATCGATCTGCCTCGACCTGGGCTTCTTATTTTATAATTTAATATTCAAAAGAGCTTTACATTGGCCTAACACTCACTATTACTCACCCTAATACCTCGGTGTGCAAAAGCAAGATCTGACAAAATAACTATTAGGGAACAATATTTGAGTTAGAACTTAGGTCTTTCTACTTTTAGTCCTTAACTGATAGTGCCTATCAGAGACATTTTCCACAATTTCCAAAATAGATTCTTGACTATGCCAACCATTAAAAAATCATCACTTCATATATAATCTGATTATTTCAATGAAAAATTTCTTCAATCTAGCCTTAAGTATAGGATTGATATTTGATCCCTATGAGAGACGATAATCCTTATTAGGCTAAATATTGTATCGTCTAAAATTGCTGGAAAAACAATATGAACGAACTACTAGAAGACCTAACAAAATCCCAATATTTATGATCATCTCAATTCCCAGTTAGTCTGCATAGAAGGCCTTTCTACACCTAAAGGAAGAAGATCCCACTGGATAATATATATCCACCTTTTAAAAATGGTTTACTTTTAGAAAGAAATCCAAAGAATATTGAATAACCATTAAAAATAGCATATTCCATTTAGGACTTAAGCAATAAGTATTCATTTTCAAAAAATAATACTTCATGAAAATTAACTGAGGTAGGCTTAACATCAATGTTTCAAGTATTTATCTTAGATGGTACCATTTGTTTATAGAACAACATTCATTAAATGATCCAAATGTGCAAATAAAGGCAGTACATGTATAGATACTTAAAAGACCTTTCTCTTAAATAAAACGTAAAAGCAGCTCCTAATGCATTACAATGCACAGCCACAACCTGAAAGCTCAAGTACAATGTTCTTTTTCAAAATAACAACTATTAGTGTTCCTACTCCAGTGTTTGGGAAATCACACTCACCAGACTGCTGGTCATACATCTTTTCAAGCATTTATGAAAAATTTTGCAAAAAATGTAATTTCCTAAAAACAATCCTCTATTTTCTCTTAGTATACATGAAAGTTGGTTGAAACTATAATTTTACAAATAAATAGTAAGGAATTAGGAATAAATCTTTACATAATGATACTTGAAATGCATGAAGCTGGCATACACCGTCTTGTCACTAATTGCAAACAAAATGTATCAAGTGATTTGGCATTTTTAATAGAAACTTTAAAAAACTAATTAACTATAATATTCACACAAGAGTTCTGAAAACTATATATTTCCTATAATAAATTGTGTCAGATATAAGCAAACAGTATGTATTAATGTATTTTTCAAAAAATATAACTCCACATTATTTTAACATGTTAGCTTAATTTATTAAAATACAAACATTCTGACTAATCACAAGAGTTATTTAACAATTCAGTTGAAACACATTTTCTTCTGGAATTATAAATTATTATAGTTTAGAAAATCAGAATACATCAAAAGAGTTGAAAAACTGTCAGTATAGAGTGAATGAAAGGACTCCAAATAAAGTCTTTTTTTTTTTTTCTTGAGATAGGGTCTTGCTCTATTGCCCAGGCTAGAGTACAGTGGTGTGATCAGGGTTCACTGTAGCCTCAAACTCCAAGGCTGAAAGTATTCTCCTGCCTCAGCCTCCTGAATAGCTGGGACTGCAGGCATGCACCACCACACCTATTTTTATGTTTTTTGTAGAGATGGGGTTTCCCTATGTTGCCTAGACTGGTCTTGAACTCCTGGGCTTGAGTGATCCTCCCATCTCGGCCTTCCAAAGTGTTTGGATTACAGGCATGAGCTATTCTGCTCAGCTCAAATAAACTATATTAAAAACAAATTTTAGTCTTGACCTTGCAGATGATTCCAAAAAAAATTAGAGTCCAAAAAACAACTTGTTCCATAATAAGTATTTAAGCCAGCCTTCCTTCCTTTGTTCCTTCCCTTCCCTTCCTTTTCTCTCCTTTCTTTTCTTCCTTCCCTCCTTCCTTCCCTTTGGTGTGGGGGTAGGGCTTGGAAGAGTAAAGAAGGATGTTTCAGGAAAGAATAATTTTAGCAGGACAATTAAAAGTGTCTTTCCCTTTATAAAAACTTTAGTTGTAACTTATATGTTTATTTAAAGCAAGTTCACATGTAAGAACCTATTATTTATATATGAATATACATTTACTGCTTGGATCCATTGAGAAACTATAAATTTCATCTATTGAACATTAGCAAAAAATTACATGTGTTTATCATTTGGATTATTCTCAGATTAATAGAGATAAATGACAAAACATAATCAGTAGCAGCTCTGCAACTTAATCATTGCATCTGAGCTATAGGAAGCACTTAATTACTCTCATTTACTAGGTTCAATCTAATGAGAAAGCATTAGCCAAATGAAAAGAATGCAGTACAAACAAACAAAATAGTTATACCATCATTAAAAAGAAACTCTGACAGTGCAGGTGACAGCATAGGCAGGATAAATTACCATAATGTTCTAAATGCTGAGCTGTCAGCATGCTAATGCCATGATCAGATACCCTGGGAATCTCTGCACTATAGCTGTCAGAAACAGGTATCATAAATCACCTATCTCTACTGTACTGCTCATTATCACAGCTATAGTATACACGTTTTTCAGCATACTTCAGTACAAATTTGAAGGCAACACTTATTCTTATGAGTGGGTCTCTTTACTCTTGCAGACACTGTAGACAATTCTTCCCTAATAAATGGATATTTTATTTTGCAATAATGAACTACTGGATCTTAGAACATGATAGGCCTCTGCTTTTAATTCATAAGCCATCTGAATGAACAGACTGCAAAAACAGCACATTTTCCCAAGTTGTATGATACAGTAGCAGTGAGCTAGGTAAATTAACATTATTCCATCTAAAGGAATCTCATTATTTGCCAGCTATTCCTGGATCTGGAAAGCAAAAGTAGCAGACACAAATAGGAACCACTTGCAATTGTTAGAAACCTTTATGACATAATCTTAATGTTTTTAAGGAAAATTTTATCTTTTATATGGAAAAAGAACTAATATTTTGAGAACTTACTATAGGTAATCTTTAATCCTTATAACAGCCTTGTGAGTTAAATAGTATTGTTGTAAATTTGTAGACAAGAAAGATGAGGAACTGAAAAGTTCATGTCCTTATCATTGGTAGAGTTAGCAAAGGAATTCTGCAAAAGTTTCTGAACATGTGAAACGTGACAAATTTTTTTAATCATATAAACATGTATACTATATTTTTCATTATAAATAAAATGCTATCACACTCCTAATTTCTATTTACCAAAAGTAGTAGCTGAAAGGAAACTAGCTTTTCATCTTCACAATGACATCTAATACAATTATACAAAGGTAACAGTCAATTTGATGATGTATCTGTATTCTCGAAATACTTCTTAATAAAAAGCACCTGACATATTTTACAAATAAAATGGTGTTTCTACATATATTTAAAAGTATTTTTAAAGTATTCTGATTGAGCATATTTAAAAAATGTGAGAAAAAAAGATTATAATATATTCAGGGAGAAAAGCTGAATTTCCAAAGAAAATGAAAATGGTGAATGACATTTTCCAATAATGTTTGTAATTTCTTCTCCTTTGCTTATTCCAAGAGAGTGAGATTTCTTACTAACATCTTGTATTTTGATGGGTGGTTAGTGATGTGGGAGAAGAGTGTTGCAAGAATTGTTTTAGTGTTCTTTTTAAAAATTTTTTTATTTAAAAATTTTTCTTTCTCTTTTTTCTTTTCTGTTTTAGTGTTCTTATGCAAAGTACAATTTAGTTGTATGCTGAAACCTCAGTCAGTTTTACTTCAATAATGATATAGTGCTACCATGCTGTAACCAGAATACCTATTAATGTGAATTTAATTCCTTCCCTGATTTACATATACACCACAGACCAGGATTCTTCTTTTAAAAAGTAGAGCCCTGACACCAAATAGATTTGCAAAAACATCCAGTTTCTTTTCTCATATTGCACAAATTAGTTTCATTATTTTTGTAGAATTTTTATTGTTTTCTGGCTCCATCTAATACTATCCATACGATTGTGAAAGACAACAATATGACTAACTTCTGGGGGCCTATCCTGTTCCAAGCATTCTGCACATTATAACACAGAAACTCTCCAAGCCCAGAGGTGGAATTGGGCCTAGGTCAGTCTAGGACAAAGCCAGTATAACTATGCATGGCAGAGTGTAAAGTTGATTCCTTAGATTGTCATGAGGAGAAAATTCTCTATAAATCTCATACTAGTTTATTTCTGTGACATAATTCTGCAGAATTGCTAATTGGAATTGGTAGTGTTGGTGGCCACTGGTTAACAGCCCCATTCAACATGATTTAGAAATGAAGAGAAGAGTTCTGAAGCTGCAATGCCTAGCTGAATGGCTAGGCACAGAATGCCTAAGGTCACCTCCCCTCACCCACAGAAGTTGCTCTGGGCTTGACTACAGTGTCAGATTGAAGCCAATGGTGGCTATATAGGAATGGGTTGGGGCATGCAGTGAGAAGGAAGAGGAAACTGTTTTCTAAGTTAAAAGTCCACAAAGCTTTCATTTATTATAACTTAGCTACCTGAAATACCACCTGAGTCAGGCAGAAATAGAAACAGATTCATTTTTGCAACAAATGTGTGGCAAAAGAATTGCTATAAGTTGAGTCCTACTGACCTACATTGTAATTTCAGAAACTGATAAAATTATATTTTTATTTTTATTTATTTTCAGTATCACTGACAGCTAGTCTTGTTGCTTTATGTCTCTCTACCTATTCTTCCTTATTTCCCCTTCAACATGAGGTTAATGATTTAAAAAACCTTTAGGACGCAGGGCAGGCTCTGTGATAGAGAATGGTGATGGGGGTTGGGGAGAGAGACAGGATACAGTGCCTATCCTTGAGGAGTTCACCAACTAATGTAGAAACCTAATCTCTTCAACTGTATTATACACTCATTAAGGGCAGGGCCAGAACTAATTTATTTCTGTTGGTATTCTTTATAAGCGCTCATTAATATTTTTTGAAAGAATAAAGAGGCAAATATATTTGTTGCCATTTATATAAGTTTAGAGGGTAGAGTTTTCATTACTGCAATTCATGCCCAAACTTCTTTTGGGGGGGGGGTCTTGATTATTTTTTTCTTAATAAATAATCATTGTATATATTTATGAGGTATATGCCATATTTTGATATATGCATATATGTAATGATTAAATCAAGATATTTAGGATATCCATCACCTCAAGTATTTGTCACTTCTTTGTGTTGGGAATATTTCAAATCCTCTCTTTTAGCTATCTTGAAATATATCACACATTGTTGGTAGTTATAGTCATCTTATTGTACTATCAAACATGAGAATTTATTCCTTTATATAACCAGGTTTGTACCCATTAACCCTTCTCTTCATCCTGTCCCCTCCCTTCCCAATCCCTGGTAATTATTATTCTACTTTAGACCTCCATGAGATCAATTTTTTAGCTCTCATATATATGAAAGAACATGAGATAACTCTTTCTGTGCCTGCTTATTTGACTTAACATAATGACTCCAGTTTCATCCAACGGAATGGATGGATGCTTCAATGACATGATTTCACTTTTTTTTTATTCATAGCTGAATGGCATTCTATTGTGTATATATACAACATTTTCTTTATTCATTCATTGATGGATACTTAGGTTGATTCCATATCTTGGCTATTGCTAATAGTACTGCAATAAACATGAAGATACAGATGTCTCTTTGATATACGGATGTTCTTTCCTTTAGATAAATTCCCAGTAATGAGATTGCTGAATCATATGGTAGTTCTATTTTTTGTTTCTCGAGAAACCTCTATACTATTTTTCTATAATGATTGTATTAACATTTCCACAGTGTATGAGAGTTCCCTTTTTACCTCTTCTTTTTCAGCATTTGTTATTTATTGTCTTTTTGATAATAACCATTCCAGCTGTGAAGAGAAGACATTTCATTATGGTTTTGATTTGCATTTCACTGATGATTAGTAATACTTAAGATTTTTTTCATATAATTTTTGGCTATTTGTATGTCTTCTTTGAGAAATGTCTATTCAAATCCTTTGCCCGTGCTTTAATGAAACTGTTTTTTTTTTTTTTCCTGTTGTTTGCATTCCTTGTATATTCTGGATATAAGAAACTTGTCAGATGAACAGTTTGCAGATGTTTTTTCCCATTCTGCAGGTTATCTCATCTTTGTCTTGTTCCAGTTATTATAGAACAGGCATTCATCTTTTCTCAGTTCAGTATGTTAGCTGTGGGTTTGTCATATATAGCTTTTCTTATGCTGAGATATATTCCTTCTATGATAAATTTATTGAAAATTTTTATCATGAAGCCATGTTGAAATTTATCAAATGCCTTTTCTGCATTTATTGAGAGGATCATATGCTTTTTGCCCTTCATTCTGTTGATGTGATTTATCATGTTCACTGATCTACATATGATGACCATCCTTGCATCCCTGGGATACATCCCACTAGATTACGGTGCATTATCTTTTTGATGTGCTATTTGGTTTGCAAGTATTTTGTTGAGGATTTTTGTATCTACGTTTATCAGAAATATTGGCCTGTAATTTTAACTTTTTCTTGTGTTTTTGTCTGGTTTTGGTATCAAGGTATTGCTGACCTTATAGAATGTCTTAGGAAGAATTCCTTCCATTTCAATTTTCTGAAATAGCTTGAAAAGCATTGGTGTTAGATCTTCTTTATAAGTTTGGTAAAATTCAGTACTAAAGCCATGCAGTCCTGGACTCTTCTTTTTTGGGAGACTTTTTATTACTGATTCAGTCTTCTTACTTGTTATTGGTCTGTTCAGGTTTTCTACTTTTTGTTGGGTCAATTTTGGTAGTTGTATGGGTATAGAAATTTATCCATTTTGTTTAGGCTTTCCAATTTTGTTACCGTATATTTGTTAATAGTCTCAAATGACCCTTGGTATTTCTGTGATATCAGTTGTAATGTCTCCTCCTTTGCTTCTGAATTTATTTATATGGGTTTTCTCTCTTTTGTCCTTGGTTAGTTTAGCTAGCAGCTTATCAATTTTATTTATATTTTCAGAAAACCTTAGTTTCTATTATGTTTACTTCTGCTCTGATCTTCATTATTTCTGTCCTTCTACTAATTTGGGGTTTGGTTTGTTCTTATTTTTCTAGTTCCTTGACATGCATCATTTGGTTATTTGAAATCTTTCTACTTGTTTGACATAGGAGTTTATTGCTATAAAATTCCTTCTTAGACTGCTGCTGTCGTATCACATAGGTTTTGGTATGTTGTGTTTCCATTTTCATTTGTCTCAAGAATTTTTAGAAATTTCCTCCTTAATTTATCCATTGACTCAGTGGTTATTCAGGAGCATGATGTTTACATTGCTTGTATTTGTATGGTTTCCAAAGTTCTTCTTGTTATTAATTTCGAGTTTTATCCCATTGTGGTCAGATATGATATGTGGCATAATTTTTAAAAATTTACTGAGATTTGTTTTGTGTGTCTTAACATGTGGTCAGCCCTGGGAGAATGTTCCACATGCTGATAAAAAGAATGTATACATACTTAATGTGTTGGGCTAAATGTTCTATAAATGTCTGTTAGGTCCGTTTGGTCTACAGTGCAGATAAAGTCCAATGTTTCTTTGTGAATTTTTTGTCTAAATGATCGGTCGAATGCTGAAAGTGCAGTGTTAAACACCAATTACAATAATAGTTGGGGACTTTGTCGTTCTCCTTAGCTCTAATAGTATTTACTGTATATATCTCAGTGCTCCAGTGTTGAGTGCATATACATTTATAACTATTATATCTTCTTGTTGCACTGAGCTCTTTATCATTTTATAATGACCTTCTTTGTCTCTTTTTGGTTTTTTCCCCTTTGTTTGGTATAAATATAGCCTCTTATGGCAGGTTTTGGTTACTGTTTGCGTGGAATATCTTTTTCCATCTCTTCACTTCCTTTCTGTTTTTTTTTCTATAAGAGTCTTGCTCTGTCACCCAGCCTGAAGTGCAGTGTATGATCTCAGCTCACTGAAACCTCCACCTCCCAGGTTCAAGTGATTCTTGTGCCTCAGCCTCCTGAGTAGCTTGGATTACAGGTGTCTGCCACCATACCTGGCTAATTTTTGTATTTTTTCAGTAGAGATGGGGCTTCGCCATGTTGGCCAGGCTGGTTTTGAACTCCTGACCTCAGATGATCTGCCTGCCTTGGCCTTCCAAAGTGTTGGGATCACAGGCATAAGCCACCACACCCAGTCCATTCCTTCACTTTCAAGCTATGTGTCTATAGGCGAAGTGAGTTTCTTGTAGGAGCATATAGTTGGGTCCTACTTTTTATGTCCATTTAGCCAATCTGTATCTTTTAATTGGAGGAATTTAAACAGTTTATATTCAAGGTTGAAATTGACAGGTGATTGCTTTCTGATTGTTTTGTATATCCTTTGTCTTGGTCTTCCTTACATTTATGATTTGGTGGGTTTTTTGTAGTGACAGTGTTTGACTCCTTTCTCTTTTTAATTTGTGTATCTACTCTACCAGTGAGTATTATGCTTTCATGTTTATTCATAACAGTAGATACCGTCCCATATAAACATTCCTTTATATGTAACTGGACACTTGCTGTTTTTTTGTAATTCTCTTTATGTCTTTGGCTTTTGACAGTTTGACCATAATGCGATTTGGAGAAGACCTTTTGGGTTGAATATATTAGAGGATCTTTGAACTTCTTGTATCTGGAAGTCTATATCTTTTGCAAGATTAGTTTTTAGCTAGTATTTTGTTAAATAGGTTTTCTATGATTTTCCCATCTCTTCACCTTCTAAAAATTAACAGAATTAGGATATCTGATTACTTTATGGCATCTCATATGGTACACAGGCTTTCTTCATTAATTTTTATTCTTTCATCTTTTCTTTCTCTGCCTGTATAATTTCAAGCAATCTTTCTTCAGATTTGGATATTCTTTCTTCTGCTTGATCTAGTGTATTGCTGAAGCTCTTGTGAGGGAATCTGTAGGGATCGCTCCTGTGAGGCCCCTGGGAAATGGGCCTCCCCATACGGTGAGCTTGAGCCCGGACACAGATCCCTAGTTGGGGGAGTCGAGCTAAGGGAAAGTAGGAACCGAGAGAGGAACTATATGTTATCCAAAATAATGAACAGACATTACTTTTTGGATATGAGGACTTAGGAG